>CM075869.1:37553177-37573177 GCA_038021265.1 Cyprinella venusta | reverse complement strand
GTTGTGTTAGTCTCAACTATTGTGTGTGTGTGTGTGTGTGATACTGGTGTGTTAGAGCTCCATTAACGACCACAGGTTCATTAGAGGAGGATGAGGGTCTTAAGAGCTGCATGAAGATGATGTGGTCGCAGTAATCTGGTGTGTGTGTGTGTTAGAGCTCCATTAACGACCACAGGATCATTAGAGGAGGGCGAGGGTCTTACTGTAGATTCACGCCGCCGCCGACTTGAGCTTCCAAAGTGGCCGGAAGTCAATCGTTTTCAATGGACGCTTCACTCGGCTGCAGGGGGCGCCAGATCCATCACCGTCGCGTCTTGAGCTTCAATTAGAAAGTTGAAAGAAGCTCAATTTTATGGTAATGAGCTGTGACGCGGTTCAGCTGCTAAACACCTGCAACCAATCGGAATATAGACGTCTTTCACACTGGCTGACATTTGGGTCGCACATAATTGGACAGGGTCGGTCGGAAACCGGAACCAAACTATTTTTTTTTTTTATGCCTGGTCAAGATGAGCATAACTAGGGATTTCCTCTTCATGACTGGATTCTGTGATTCGTCTGCCATTGATGACATCATAGAGCCCTAGTAATGTCATCGCATGCATACGTCACAGTCCTGTGGCTTTACCACGCCCCTTTTACTTCCATTCAGCATCTCAATGTAAGCTCTCTCTCTCTCTCTCTCTCTCCTTCATTGTCTGTAGCAGGAAAACTATAATTATATCTCTATCAGGCTCATGCTGCAAACGTGACGGACTGTGAAATGTTTTCCATGTTTGTCCCGCTCGACTGCAAACAGGAAGTGTGTGTCGGAGATAAGAGAAGTGGGAAGATCCGAGGAGAGAGAGAGAGGGAGAGAGACTTGGTGGGATTGTGAGGAATTCAACAACTCTTATTGGTTCTGTTTCCAGTTTGACTTTACAATAGATGCACATTTGCAGAAACCCTTCAACCAATAATTATTCCCAACTAACGTGTTTTTTTATCATCTGACACTTAAAATAAGTTGCTATGGGTCAAAATTGCATTTTTGAGAGAGAGAGATAATTTATTATTTTACATTCAGAAATCATGTTTCAGAAATGCAAACAAACACTGTAAACATGCATTTTAGACTAGTTTCCCAACAAAGTTTATAAAACAATTTTCATTATAAACACCAAGCCAAGTAATGCACAATATAATTGTTAATTTTACACTTGAATTATTAATTTCTGCTCTGTTCTCGGGACCGTTACATTTAAAACAATTTGTTTCGGATTCAGGTTAACTTGTTTACATTTATAGTGTTGATGTGTAGTTTTATTAGTAGTATTTTACATTATTTCTGAATGTAATAATAAAATAGTAAAAACACATCTGTGACTTATCTGTTTTGTTTCTTTCTCGGCAATGCAGTTTATAGAATGAAACATTTTAAAAGATAATTGGGACTTTTTTCATGACTCGTTCATGTAAACGATTCAGTAACTGAAGAGCCGCTCGGACTGATTCAAAACAATGACTCGTTCATATAAATGATTCAGTAACGGAAGAGCCGAACAGACTGATTCAAAACAATGACTCATGACTCGGTGAGTCATTTTCTCCTGACTTGAACTGGACCGTTGTGCGTTTGTGTGTTTATGGTGTGTGTGTGTGTGTGTGTGATTCCTTCTCTGTAAGAACTGGTTGTTGAACAAAAGATGTGATCTGACGGAAGGTTCTGCACAGGAAGTCCATCTCCTCGCTTTGTGAGCGTTTCCTGTTTATTCTTGGCTTGGAGACGTGGTGTGTGTGTGTGTGTGTGTGTGTTATTCTGGAGCTCTTCACATGTGATGGTGTAGTACAGTGTGATTTTAGTCAGATGTAGGCTCTGACCTGTAAATACAGCCAGTCTTGGTTTGTCCACTCGTCTCAGTGTTTATGGCGCTCTTGTGAACCGTTGTCAGTTCTGATGGAGGTCAAAGGTCAGCTAGGGGTGAAAGGTCATAAGGTCATAAAACAATGCTCTATTTTCAGACGGTCCTCGAGTCGTTTCTGTTTCCTGCACATTACAGCTTATCTTCCTTTTACACCCTCACAGAAGTACTGAGACTGTACTGTGGTAATACTGTGGGATGTGTATGTACAGTATATCTATATGTGTGTGTGTAAATAATATGTATTTATTAATAATAAAGCATATATTTCTCAAATATAATTATATTATATTTTATATAATTATATAAAATTATTATTTTTGTTTATTATTATTGTATTAAGTAATACTACTACTACTACTACTAGTAATGGTAATTATATATATATATATGTACACAAACACTTTTTTATATAATAATAATGTGTGTGTGTGTGTATACTATATATATATATATATATATATATATATATACACACACATTACATTTGAATAAAAAAATGGTTTCACATATTTCTTCATTGTATAATTAATTGATTTTAATTTCATTAATTTTAATTTTAATTAATATTTAATTAATTAATATTCTATACTTTCACACCACAAATTGGCTTCAAATATCTCACCAGTATCTATCAACATCTAAAAAAAGCTTCTGAGGCTCTCCAAATCATAAAAAATATTTAATTTATAATATTTAATTTAAATCATAAAAAAATAAGGAGAAAATTCCATGAATAGTTATTTTACAAAAATGTTAAAAGCTTTATATAGAATATAATAATTTTTTTTTAAAAAAAAGTTGGATATTTTTGGTAGCTTATGTCCTTTTTTTTTTCTTTGCAACTGCAAAAAATAATCATATTATTCCACAATATTCAACACGATTTTCCTGAAGAGAAGTCAGTAAAGTTGACAGGGCCGTGCGTTAATCCATCTTTGAGTTTTTTTGAGACTTTGTAAAGCGTTCATGGATATTATGTGTGTGTGTGCGCGTATGATTGAAATATGTTCCTTCTCTCCTGTTCTCAGAACAGTTCCTGGTGTTGTTGTTTATCAGATGCAGTTCTCAGAATGATTCACTCACTTATCATTTCTGACAGCCGTGTCTCGTGCTTTCCCAGAATGCACCAGCAGAGAAACGCTCCTTTATAGCGTTCTTCATTACAGATTTTCCGGCTCTATTTCCATGAACTATTATTTCAGTGTAATGTGACGGTCATGTGACTCACCGTTGACCGGATCAGAATGAACTTGTACATTTCTGTTCTTCCGTTTCTTCAGGGATCCTGATAAATATGAGCAAATATGAATTCAACTGAGCTTCGTTTAGTGTGTTATCTGACAACGGTTTCAGTGTGAGATCAGATCGTGTCTGATATCAGCGTCTGATTGTGTTTTTGATCCTGACTGAGGTGTGTGTGTATGTGGTTTCAATCTGTATTTACATCATCAGTGATCAAATGACGTGTTGTGACGGTTTCCTCGTGTGTGTCTGCAGTTGTTTCTCTCTTCCGGGACGCGTTTGAGCAAATGCTGGGTTATTTAATTTCTTTTTAAGACTATATTGAAACCGCTTCACATCAGTTATGTTTAATTATGATTGCATGCACATCCAGCTCCGTTTATGCTCTATAAATGAGTTGCAGCTAATTGATCATCTATCTTCATAACTACATTCATAAAACAAAAATGGGAATTGGGATTTGTATTAAATATAATACTAATGTATATTGATAAATTCAGATTAAGCCACAAATGACAAATGCAATGTCCTCTGATTAACGGAGCGCATAGATCATCTGTAATTTGCATGTATACTAATGAACCTGGGCGTTTAAATTTTTGTTGTTGTTGTTTCGGTGTCTGTGAGAATATGTTATGATATTTATGATATTTATGTGGAACTTCACAGCTTTAGTGAACGCCTGTCATCTAGTGAAGAGTCAATATAGTTTGCGTGACTATAGTCTGGCTTTCTTTATTTGCTCGGTGTGTTTGAGTAGATGCGCCGGGCCGCCGGCACACGCGTGTCGTGTGTGTGTGTGTGCTTCTCTAGAAGGAAGAATATCCTAGTGTTGGGTGGACAATATCTATATTAATCGATGTTTGTTGAACTGATATTGATTCTGAAATCCTAATCGATCGTTCAGTCTGTGCTGTTTAACCCTCTGGGGTTGTTCGACCCAAATGGACCCGAAGAATTAAAATATATATATATATTTTTTTTTAATCACAGCTTCCTCGAAATGGTCCGAAATTTGGTGACTTTGTTGGTTTTTGAACACCCCAAAAAATTGGGGACAGGATGTGAATAGTCTAAGTGGTTGTAAAAAAAATAGTCACACTTGGGGTGTTCGGGTCACAATGGACCCGCATGGAAAATGAATGGGAAATTGGCAAAAATGTGAAAATACTGAGTTTTTTTGTGCGTACAATCTACAAATCAGCCACAATCTTGAAAAAAAGCACACAACAGTGAAGGGGTGAATCTATAAAACATCAAGAGTGCAAAACAGACACACACACACACTTTTATACACAAACACACCAAAAAATTCAGATTATACATGTGTTTTGCATTTTTAAAATGCTCAGTTTGTCCACCAGATGGCATCCATCTAATTTCAAAAATTGTTTTTATGAGGCCTAGACTTGACTCTAAAATGAAATACAGCTAAAAAAAAAAAAAAAAAAAATTAATATTTTTTCTATTATGTTCAATGGGGGGAAATTTTGTCATAATTATTGCATTAATACTAATTATAATTTTTTTTTTAAATTTTCTCAAAACACCAAAAAAGAAAAGAAAAAATATGATAAAAAACGTGTAAAAAAAAATCATTTTGTAAATATAAATCCTGCACTTTGGGTCCATTTGGACGCGAACACCCCGAGTGTGACTCTGAAACGAACAACCACAGAGGGTTAATAATGAAACGTTATTTGTAGCGCTTGTCATCCAATAATCACAGTAATATTTGATACCTTTGATATGAAAAGTCTCAGCTTTCAAATCCTGTCAGTTTCATTAGTAAATTCTGTCTGTGTGTGTGTGTGACAGAAGAACCGATCATCTCTTCCTCTTTACTACTCGTTACAGCATCAAATAATCATCAGTGAACATCAGAAGGAATGATGAAGATGCAGGAAAACTTTATCAATCAGATCTTAATAACAGTATAGCAGATACTTATGTAAAATACATATCAATATCTGCCAATAATCTTCTAATAATGTCACTTTTGTGAAAAAAATCCTGATCATAAGTGTTCATTGAATTTTAGTGTTCAATTTTAAAATCGATTTTCTATGTTTAAAGATTTCCACTTTCAACATTAAATACAGGCAAATCCACGGACAACTAACAGGCGTTAGGACGAGTGTATAGAGGCGCTTGAGACACATTTAGGTGTGTTTGTGCTTCTGTCAGTGTGTGTGTGTGTGTGTGAGGCGAGCGGCACTACAGTGAGTGAGGGGTGTTTGTTTAAAGGTGCAGTGTGTAAGTTTAGCAGCATCTAGTGGTGAGGTTGCGAATTGCACCCGACAGGAAGTGATGTCATTGTCTAAGACAGCAGAGAGTAGAATAAGGTTTCTTTACAAAAGATAAATGAAGAAATTCGCTTTACTTTAATTATTCAGTAAAACGATGTTATTCTAAGATAAAACAAACATAACGGTTCATTAAGTAAGGTCTTTATACACCACTGAACACACAGTTATGCACATGATACTGCATTTCTGTCAACAGATCCTCCTAAATATTACACACTGCACCTTTAAAGTAAACCCGGTAGAATGGTTCTCGCAGACACACACACACACACACACACACACACACCTGTTTGCTTGTGTGTCAGACCAGACGAGTTCTTTGGCTTCGCTTGCAGTGTTTGTGACTGAAAGCATGTTGTGAGGTGTTTAATGCAAAGCAGTGTGATCAGACATGCTGAAGATGATTTATACGCGCTGACCATGTGTGTGTGTGTGTGTGTGTGTGTGTGTGTGTGTGTGTCTCATGGTGAGTCGTGCTGAAGTCAATACTGAAAAATATACTACAAATATACAGATTACAGCTTCTCAGAGCAATCAATAATATAAACACATTAAACTTAATCCCTGCATGCACTGCGAGGAAAGGCAGTGTGCGTTAGTTACGCTTTTTCACATTTGCGTAATTTGCTACATTTTTGTGGACCAATTACAGGTTATAGATTATAGATTACATATATTACAGATTACGTACATATTACATATAGTTTACAGATTATATTCAGATTACAGAATACAGATTACAGAATACAGATTACAGATTATATTTTACAGATTACATATAGATTACAATTACATTTAATACATTACAGATTACATATTACAGATTACATTAGATTACAATTATGGATTATAATCATGTACATTTAAACACTATAAATATTGTTATGTTTATAGTTATAGTTACTATATGTATATTAATTTAGTTATCTTCACCCCACCACAGATCCTTTAAATTTATTCAAAATAAACAATACAAGTATAAAATAAACAAACAAATTACTTTTAGCATTCGTCATAAACAGCATTTTTAATATTTTTTTTGTGTGAATATGAACATTTTTCCAAGTACAATGTTTAAAATAATGCATGTTTTTTTTAGTGACCATATAGTCAAATTTAGTAAGTTGAGACGTGATTTGACTCCAGTTTAACGACTGAACCCAAACATGTCACGGTGTTTACCCGATCCGCGGTTCTCTGAGGATCATGCGTGTCTTTCTCAGGGTTTCTCTCTGCTGAAGTCTGGCTGTGGGTTTACGACTGTAATATTTCCCACGGTAAACAGCGAGTGACTGTAGAGGCGTCTGACGGGATAAAGGGCAAGTGGAAATTAAAGAGCAGAAGGGATTATTCCCCGGATCTGGAAGTCTGGTGTTCTCCACCTGTTATCCGCTGTTGTTCTGTGTTTAGTGCTTCGTTTCACTGTCCTTTTACAGGCATTCCCAAAATACATCCCAGAAATACATCTGGCTAAATCTGAATCCCTGAGGGAGTGTAAACTAGGCCGGATCTGGTGGAGACCCGCACGGGTTCCTCACGGACACACGCTGGTATTTATATCAGGCCTCCCTCTCTAATTAACTGCTAATTAACTTTTGATAAGCTGAGGGATGCTGTATTTAGGTTGAGCTCAGTCCTACTTTAGCGGGTTCGGCTGGTCCGCTCTGAGCTCTGGTCCACACTAACACGCTCTCGTTTGAAACGCATCTGACACTGAGATCTGATTTGATGTCACTATGATGCAAAATGAACTTTTAAACTTCACTTTTAAAACCCCTAACTTTTAAAAAATGTGAATGTAGTGTAAAAGTCATTATGTCTATAGAGAGTCCTCATAGAACACAAACTCAACGTGTGTGTGTGTGTGTGTGTGTGACTATAGGACATATTTAGAGTGCAGTGTATTCCCCTCTGTCTATCTGTCAGGGTTCAGTGTGTGTGTCCTTATATAGTCTCATGTTAGTGGGTAGAGGGTAGTGTGTGTGTGTGTATTGACTGTGTGTGAGAGCATCAGTGAGTGAATGTGGAGTTTGCACTCCACACACACTCATACACACTCACTAACACGCCTGTATGTATCAGAGTGACGGTAATGGTTATTGTAGCGTAGCGTTGTGCGCTCTCTCATGCGCAGTGTGTGTCATTGATTGGTTTGGAGATGCTGTTATATTAGTATATAATAGTGTTTAGGGATGGGACGGTATGAAAATTTGATATCACGATTATAGTGTCCAAAATTATTGTGATTATCAATATTATCACGGTTTTGTTAAAATTAGATGAAAGTGTTCAAAAAGAACTGATACTCACACTGAAAACACTTCAACAAGTTTTATAATTGAAAATCAACAAACAACAAATAAAATAAGCAGCTCTATGCAGTTTTTTAAGCAAGATTCTATTCAATGGCATTTGCTTCTTTATAATGCCCGTCGTCAATAGCAACGCATTATTACACAGCGCACATCCATATCACAACGGACGCGCGCTCTCGTTTCATTCAAACACAACTTGCCGTCTTGCGTCTCCGGTTTTTGATTGTATTGAAAATGAAATCAGAGTTGATTTATTGTTTACAGAGTTTGATAATATCGGTGTGATATATCTTGTCTGGACGATTGTTTTACAAAATGAATTTATAAACGGGTAAGATTTAAAGCCACAATCTGTACTTTTTCGGCTTTAAAAATAGCAAAAATAAATGTATCTATGTTATATATTTCTATTAGATGTGTACTTACATTATCCCGTCAGTTTCCACCAACTTTCAAATACGGAGAAATTTATAGTTTAATTCGAAGACACGGGACGTTTCTTTATTTCCGTTTCGTCGTCCGTCTATGGCGTCATATAACCTTTGACTCCTCTATTTTCTCTAACTTCCTTGCGGAACCCGGCGAAACCACCAAACACAAAGGGGAACACTGGACTACCGCCAAGAAAGCATAGAAAATGACGAAGAAAAAAAAGTAAGACGTATTTTTATGCGTGTAAATCACGTGCCCGCTCAGGAGCGCTCACTCAGACGAGATGCACTGTCCCCGGTGCTGCTCGCGCATATAGCGCTGCTCGTTCCGGTCGTCTCATTCAAATCAGCCAACTGTTGCTGTTAGCGAGCCGCGCACATTGAATACTCAAATGAGTTGCGAATGTACGTGCCCGCTTTAGCGCGCTCATGCTTACTAAATAAACGCCTCACCTGCGGCGCAAGCTCTCACTACATTCCCTTTAGCCTTTAGCACATTGTGGATGGATAACGCTAACCCAGTCAAACGTTTGACTGCAGTATCTTACGTGCTTATAAAATCCAGTGTGCCCGAAAAATGTTCTAAAATAGGTCATTCATTGAAGGAGCGTAATATAAATATTTATATTCGTCTGTATTATAGTTATGAACCACGATTACCTTTGCCTGCACCTTCTGCTGCTACAGCCCAGTAAAGCTCAAACGTACGGGTGAAAGATATGACCCGAGAAGCATGCCACAGGTAAACACTGGGGTTGCATCATAGACTGTAAAAAAAGATGGACGACGCCTCCTCGCTCTTTTCCATCAGAGAGAACTGAGGCCGCCAGTGTCTCGATATGGCGCTGACATCGCGAACTTGAGTCTGCGCACTTGCGTGTTTGGGGACCAGTCATGCGCAGTCGTGAGCAGGAAGTAAAGCCGCGAAATCAAGGCCCCGCCCTCATTCTCGCTGAATCAAACGCAAGCACACGCCCCGCACTTTCATTAAGTTGCCTCTGTCTGCTTCGTTCCTGTCCAATGATGTCTGCCGATTGCAGAACCTTGTTAAAATAAGGTAAATACAACTACTAACCACATTATCAACATTATTAAAAAACGTCCGCTGGTGCTTCAGTGACTACCTCGCACAGAGAACCTGTCAATCACAGCTGTCAATCATGATGTCAGAGCACCGTTATTTTATCATCACATAACTAACTAAAAACAAACTTATTTTAAAAACGAACACTTGAAATTACATAAACGTGATATAAACTACAGTAAATGACAGAAACTATCTTTGGAAAAAGGATATGTGAAGTGTAATTTAATTGTTTAGTTGGTCTCGCGTCCCATTGAATAACATGGGGAGGCGGGGATTATGAGCTATACTAGGACCAGTCACAGGGGGGCGATCGAGACGTTTTGGCTTCACTTTTGAGGGCTGGTGCGGCACGCTTGGGTTGCATTTAAAGCTTCTTGACAAGCTAACAGAGAGATGCCGTATATCCGTATATTTTGTAAAAAACGATCATGTCATGTCATGAGCTGAGCTGGTTGTCATTGACAGCGACAACAATTCCCGTGAGCCCACGCTCTTTCCTGACGTCATCAAAGTACGTCTTTGTTATTATGTGAAATGAGTGACCCCTGGTGGCCAAAAAAATTACAGAGTGCACGTTTAAAACGTTAGCTAATCTCATTATCAACTCAATATGTCCCCGTAATTATGTGGTAAAAATTAAATCGTTGTAATACGTGATGTATCTATACTTTACTATCCCTTAAAATGTCACTCTTAATAATAGTCTTGTTTGAAGTTGTTGGTTCGTCTTTGGCTCAAATCCACTTGCTGCAAACTTTTCTTCGCGGAAGCTTCACGTCTATTTCAAGTGAGTGACATAAAATGTTTCAACTCAAAACAACATTTTGTGCCCAGTTGTTTCCCAGAAGTAGTTTTGGTATTGAGGTCAAAGTTAACTTGCCTTGCGTTCACTATACAACAGTGGGTGATGGTCAGACGACTCGGCAGATTTGAAGTGTTTCACAGGGTGATCATCCTCGATCAAGTTTCCCTCAGGACTTTTGTAAAAGCCAAAATATGACCACACCTCAGATTCGGTCCTCTTAAAAGACTGAAAAGTCTCCTGAGCACGGCCACTGCCTTCCGCCATTCCTTCTCGAATAGTAATTTAAAAAAATAAAAAAAAAATATTTCGTGCTGTTCGCCTGCATCAGACTGGCCGACAGGATTCAGTGAGTTATTAGGCTAAAATCGCGATAATCAAACACGGTTTTTATGATATTTAAATTTTAAACGATAATACTAACCGTCAGTATATTTTATCATGAAACCGGTTATCGTCCCATCCCTAATAGTGTTATAAACACGTTCCTCAACACTGGTGATGATGCATCTCTGACTGAGTGTGTGTTTCCTCTTCCAGCCGGAGAACCTGCAGAAGCTGTGGCTGCGTGAGTTCTGCCAGGTAAGAGCCTCCGCCGTGATCTGTGTCATATAAAATATATAGAAGAATATTTGGAGTTCATTATGCAGGATTGCAGATGTTAGTGGTGTTGTTTTAGGGTTGTGTACTGATCTTAGGGTAATAACTTAACTCCAGATCAGATCACTTGATGTGCGGATTACTATGGAAGCTTGTTTCCGCCACTGAATAAAAAAATAAAATAAATAATTGCGACTTTTTATCTCACAATTCTGACTTTTTTTCTCAGAATTGCGAGTTATTAAGTCAGAATTGCGTGATATAAAGTCGCAATTGCGAGATAAAAAGTCAGAATTGCGTGATATAAAGTCGCAATTGCGAGAAAAAAAGTCAGAATTGCGTGATATAAAGTCGCAATTGCGAGAAAAAAAGTCAGAATTGCGTGATATAAAGTCGCAATTGCGAGAAAAAAAGTCAGAATTGCGAGATATAAAGTCGCAATTGCGAGAAAAAAAGTCAGAATTGCGAGATATAAAGTCGCAATTGCGTGTTATTAAGTCAGAATTGTGAGTTATAATGTCAGAATTGCGAGTTATAAAGTCAGAATTGCTTGATATAAAGTCGCAATTGCGTGATATAAAGTCAGAATTGTGAGATTTAAACTAGTATTTTTTTCCCCTTAGAATTGGCCTGATAAGTCGCAATTGCGAGTTTATATCTCACAATTCTGAGAAAAGATGTCAGAATTTCGACATATAAACTCGCAATTATGTGTTAGAAAGTCAGAATTGCGAGATGTAAACTCGCAATTGTGAGAAAAAAAGTCGCACTTCTGTCTTTTTTTCTCAGAATTGCGACTTTATATCACGCAATTCTGACTTTATATCTCGCAATTCCGACTTTATATCACGCAATTCTGACTTTATATCTCGCAATTCTGACTTTATATCTCGCAATTCTGACTTTATAACACGCAATCCTGACTTTATAACTCGCAATTCTGAGAAAAAAAGTCAGAATTGTGAGATAAAAAGTCACAATTATTTGTTTTATTTTTTTATTCAGTGGCGGAAACAAGCTTCCATAGATTACACGCGTGATGCGCTGATAAAAATAAAATTAATAATAAAATATCGAAATGCCATTTTTTAGCAATATCGTGCTGCCCTAGTTCACGCGTATAACAAGACGCGAATTTGACGAGCTGTTCACGTCTGGTGTGTACGCAGCATTAGTGATTGTACACAGGAGTGATTGTGACTGTGTGCAAAAAGTACTTCGGCCGGGTCTTAATGTCTGATGTCAGGTTTACACTTGAAGCAAATCATCTACACAGTTATTTAGATTTCCTGTATAATGACCGACAATTTAGTTGTAATAATAATAATAATTTTGGTATAAGGCTTATTAGCGTTAGGCTATAGACGGAAAGGTCTGATTTAGCCTTTAACACATTATTTTTTCAGATTTGAGTTCATGAATTTAATGTTTTTTATTAATTTTTTTGTGGTAGACTAATGACAGTCTGTTGATCTTTCAAAAGAAATATGTTTAGATATTTTAATATTTTATATTAAGAAAACAACTAAAGGCCAATAAAAATAAGCTGATGTTTCCTGATTGAGTAGTTGGACCCATTTGAAGTATTATATGTCAAATATGTTTACATTAGGTTCTGTTGTGCTTGCAATTTCAGTTGAGAAAATAAATGTTCTCCCTTTTATGTAGGCTAAACAAGTAGTCTACATATTTCTATTTTTCTTCTTTTATCACTGATAGTAGATACAGTCTCTTTTCCTCTCATAAATGTTGAAGTTGTGTTTGTTGTTTAATTCTTCTCTCTCTGTCTCACACACACAGACGGTTCAGGCTCACAGGCCTCAGTTTGTGGCGGTTCACTGTCAGGAGGTCGGCGGGAAGAACTACGAAGCCTCCATGACACACGTGGACAGTTTTATCAAGTGAGTCCTCGAGTCAATCCGGTTCCTGATCAAACACTTGCCTTTCCATATGGTGCCATTATTAAAACCTGTCAGAGCCAATATTTACACACACACACCTGTGCGCTTGTACAGCACTTGTACATACAACGAAATTTAGTCTCTCATTCCAAAAGTGTTAATATAAACTAATGTAAACAAACGAGGCTCAATGTAAATTTGTAAAAAATAAATAAATAATAATTTATGTTGTGGCAAATTATACATGCAAGCAAATATTGTTACCTGATATTTAAATGCCAATGCATACAGAAATTTCTTTATGTTAACATTTAAATCTATTTAAAATATATGATATTAACATGCCAATGCATACAGAAATGTAATAAAAAAATAATTTTACATTAAAATTACGTTTCTGCCCTGGCATTTAAATTTCAGGTAACAATCTTTGGCATAGATTTAAAGTTTATAGTTATACAATGCAATTTTGTCTCATTCAAAAAGTACACACACACATACACACACACAAACCCATTGCAAAAATATAAATACAAACTAATGTAAACAAATGGTACAGAATGTAAATATAAACAGTGCAAAAAATACATAAATATGTACAACCTGTGTACAAACATTGCCACCTTGAGGAATAAATGTGAATTGCAGTTATTGTTATGCAGAAAAAAATATACTTGCACTATTACATAGTTCCAGTCATTAGCGACCCTATGAACATTTTTCATACACACACACACACTCTCACTTTTTACAGTCATGTAATGGTTTGATCTTGCTCATCTGCCCATAACCCAGCAGCTTCCCTGTGATATATGTGTGACTGTACATGTTCATACTGTGACTGTAGATGCCCCAGAAGCTCATGTTGTGTGTTTGTTGTCGTCAGAGAGCTTCTGTCCAGCGACGCCATGAAGGACTACAACCGCGCACGAGTTTACCTCGACAAGAACTACACATCCCAGGAGCAGTTCACAGTGAGTCTGTTCATGTGTCTGAACACCAGGGGGCGCCACCGCTCTGTCTCTGTAATCATGTGCTCAGGACTCACACTCGCGCTTGATGCCTTGTCCAAACACACACACTATCTCCAATACCGTTCCTGAGCTAAGCGTATCCCATCATGCATTATGTTGGGGAACGCCTGTACCCTGAAATCACAAGAGGTCGAGGAAAACATTCAACTGTAATCTAAATTAATTATATATATATAAAATATACATTATGCATATATATATATATATATATATATATGTGTGTGTGTGTGTGTGTGTGTGTGTATTCAGACTGTGTTCAGATCAAACCTGCTCATGTTTCCTCCGTAGTAAAGTCGCCTCCATGTGTTCTGGGTTTATGAATGAGCCACGTCTGGATAATATCAGTTATGGACTGAACAAGGTCATTTCCTTCTAATCTTCTGTGGGTAAATGCATTTGATTGAAGTGTAAATGAGAAATATTGCAGTGCTCTGGTCAACAAATAACAAGTTTAATAGCATTGTGTTACATCAAGGGTCAAATAAAACAGAAATAACACGTTAAAGTTAAAGCTTACACTATACAGGTCTGAAATAAAGAGTGTTTTTGATCAGGCGGCGGAAAAAAGAGAGTTTTACACAGAGTCAGGAAGTGTTCCTGCTACGGCCACTAGAGGGAAGCAAAAGCCCAGGAATCACCCAGAGTTCAGCAGGAGGAAGAAGTGAAACTTGTGGCGGGTTGTTTGCTAATCCTCATTGTACAAGTGATAATTAACTACTGATTACATCTTTAACTGTGGAACTATTACTGTAATTACTCACTCTAACAAGTGTTTCATTGCTTATTACTTTCTAAATCTCACATCAACCTCGACCAGCCGAACAATAAAAAACCTTTCTAAATGAACCATATAAAATTGCATATATTATTCATTAAATGAAGAAGTAAATGAAACTAGATAAATTATTCCAGATTATCATATTTTGACCAGTTGTTTGCTGATACTTTGTGTTTAAGCAATTAATCACTATCTATAACAGTGGAACTAATACTGTACTAATTGCTCTACAAAACATAATAAAATACATTTATTTTGTTTAGCACCTTAAAAATTGCATTCTCAAAGTGCTTTACAACACACACAAGCACAAATATATAAATGAAAAAAAAAAAAAAACCCTGAAAAATAAACTACAAAGTAAGTCGATTAAAAGCAGTCGTGAAATAAAGTTTTAAGATTTGATTTAAATGCAATGCAATACAAGGACAGACGTGAAAACTCTCTTTTAATTCTTTAAATAAAAAAGCAATGTAAAGTTGCATGTATTAATCTTGAACTGATCAAAGTATTTATAGGGAGATGGTTAATTAATAAACAAAATTTTATGTTAAATCAACTGTTGTTTAAATAGAATTGTTCTATATTCTAATGCAATTTAAATATTTAATGCATTTCGCTCTAATTAAATTAGAAAAATTCAATTCCTATTATCGCAAATGTTATATGATGCTTAATAGATCATTCATTTACATCAAATATGAATATATGGATAATATAAGTGTATATTGCAGACGTTGATCATCTTCTGTTTTCCACATCTAAATATTCTTAACTCGAGATACATTTACTGGAGAGAAGCAGAATTACTGAAGATATTACGTTTTCTGAGATTAAAACAATAAAACAAATATTTGCAAGCGGGGTCAGAAACATATTCTTGTTTTCTCTTTGATTTGAGAGTGTTTTTCTGACTCAGATATCTGTCCACATTTCAAGCACAGACTTGCTTCATGTTGCATCGGTTTCTCATAAAACAAGATTTATCTAACGTCTGTGAGCTGTTTCTCCAGTAAAGGCTTCTTGATGTAAGAATGTTTATATATTAGTGCTGGAAAACGAGACCGAAACACTGAGGAAGAGGAGGATTGTCTGCAAAAGATGCACATAAACTAATGCTAAGTGGCGTGTTATGGCAGTCTTTGTGTTTGAGTGGAGTTGAACGTGATCGAGTTTACGGTGGTTCAGACAGTCAATAAATCTGCGCTCAGACAGACACGTGCCATTTAACCGGACACACACGCTCGCGTTTGTTTTGCTGGGGTAACTGTTTGTTGTCTGCTCGAGATGTCAATTTTCAGATAATGTGAGTTGAGAGACACAGACAGTGTGTGTCCCGTCCTGAGAGAGAGAACGGCCCTCGCAATATGAAAGATATGTTTGTACAATATACTGTGTGTGTGTAATATATGTTATATGTATTATGTAAATGTATGTATATACTGAGTTAAAAACAACCCAAGGGCTGGGTAATGTAGGACAGAATACATGTTGGGTTCATTTTACCTTGCAAATTGGGTTGTTTGTTTAACCCAGCATAATGGGTTGATTTAACAATAGGTTTACTATTAATCTTTACTACAGAACCAACTTTTTTTTTTTTTTTTAATTAATGTCTACGGATTAAATCCTCTAAACTTTTTAAAAATACTCTATATAACCACTGGTTTGCATGATAATTCCTTTTTCTTTTCTTTTTTTTATCATATTTTGAATTATTTGAATACATATTGCAAATATTTAAGTTTATTTAACAAAAATAAGAAGGAAAAAATGTGCTGTGACTCCATAACCGGCCCATAAACAATCAGCGTACAGTTCTGAGAAGAAATTTGAACTTTCTAAGCATTTATATCCTGTATCTTTTTTTAAAATAAAATCATAATGTTATGCAAGGCACCAGGTGCTTCCTGAAGAGATCACAAAAAGCCTGCAATAAATAACCCAGCCCTTGGGTTACATCACGTCTGACCTCAGATCTGGGTAACAGACAAGAAAGCACAAGAAAACTACCCAAACACTGGGTTGTGTCATCTGACCCAGGATCTGGGTTACACAAAAACTACCCAAACACTGGGTTGTCACATCTGACTCAGGATCTGGGTTACACAAAAACTACCCAAACTCTGGGTTGTTACGTCTGACCCAGGATCTGGGTTACACAAAAAAACCCAAACACTGGGTTGTTACATCTGACCCAGGATCTGGGTTACACAAAAAACTACCCAAACACTGGGTTGTCACGTCTGACCAGATGCTGGGTTACACGATAAACTACCCAAACACTGGGTTATTACGTCTGACCCAGGATCTGGGTTACACAAAAACTACCCAAACTCTGGGTTGTCACATCTGACTCAGGATCTGGGTTACACAAAAACTACCCAAACTCTGGGTTATTACGTCTGACCCAGGATCTGGGTTACACAAAAACTACCCAAACACTGGGTTATTACGTCTGACCCAGGATCTGGGTAACACTAAAACTACTCAAACACTGGGTTTTCACGTCTGACCCAGGATCTGAGTTACACACAAACTACCCAAACTCTGGGTTGTTACGTCTGACCCAGGATCTGGGTTACACAAAAAACTACCCAAACACTGGGTTGTCACGTCTGACCCAGGATCTGGGTAGCACAAAAACTACCCAAACAAAAATAAATAACAAGAAATTGACCCAAAAAGCTCATCCCAGGGTTAGGGTAGATAAAACTGCCTATGGTTTGTTAGAGTATAGTGTCTTTTGTGTCAATGAATCGCAACCTTTGTTTGTTCAGGGTTTAATATTGCAGGATAACGAGTGATTCATTTGTAAATGATTCCTCTTGAAATGAATCTGCTCAGATGAGGCGTGTGTGTGTCTGCTTCAGCGCTGGGTGTGTTTGAGTGACAGCGCGTGTGTTTTATCGCTCTTGTAAAGGATACAGGAGGTAAAATGTCAATTAGAGGAAGCATCGCCGTTCACTAGTTCCACACCATTAATATTTATCATGCCGCTCTGCCCCGGGGCCCAAAGGCTCATGGGTAATGATGTGCACTAATGTCCGCCCCTTATTACCACAGCGTGTGTGTGTGTGTGTGAGATATTAAGTGTTCCTGTCACAATGCATTACGTCGGACACGCTGTTCTTCTGCTCAAACACGACGACCCGCAGCTTTAATTAGAGACGTCATGATGCAAGCGCTTTCATTCACTGTGTGTGTGTGTGTGTGTGTGTGTGTGGGGGGGGGCGTTATATAGCGCTTAATGGAGCATTCATCTACATTCACATGTGAATACATGTATAATATTTTTTAAATCTAACATTTCATCATATATCTAACACGGCTCTTATTAAATCAAGATGCATTTCCTGGAGAAGCAGAACAGAAGTGTTTTTTTAGATTAAGATGAAGTGAGTTTGATTAAAAGGCAGCTGTGTGTGTGTGTGTGTCCTGCGGATAAATCCCGCTGACGGCTGATAACACACACTGTTATCCGTGTCCCGGTGAGATAAGGTCGTGTCGATGCTGTCGGACACTGTAATGCAATCGCTCCCGTCAGAGACACTTACACACACACAGGAGCTTCTGAAGAATGACACTGAGGGGGAAAACACGGGATACAGATGTAGAGAAACATTTTACTGCGTGTGTGTGGGACCAATTAAAACTAAAACGTGACAAAATCTCCCAAAACATCCTACAGGGACGTCCTCATGTGGTAAAAAATAATATAATTAAAGGTTTTGTGTGATTTAGGGGTCAGGTAAGAGGAGAGAATACACAGCTAAAGTGTGTGTGTGTGTGTGTAAGGATCTCGTCTGCTGTCTTCAGATGCTCAGGTCACATATCGGATCATAACCAGATCAAAATATTGCAAACCAAACCCGGCGTCAATTATTTGGGTACGAGGCGTTTGAACGAGGCGGACGTTAGTGGAGTAATATTGTAGAGCAATAACTCACACACACTCCATCAGTCAAGCTCTACTAAACACACACACACACACACACACACACACACACACACACACACTCAATCAGTCAAGCTCTACTAAACACACACACACAAACCAGTCAAGCTCTCCTAAACACATGCACACACACACACACACACACACACCATCAGTCAAGCTCTCCTACACACACACACACACTCACGTCCGCTGAGCGACAATCGATGAATCTGCCATCAGACGTGAATTATGAGGGCGAGGCGCTGGAGAAATTTGGAGCGAAATATATACGCGACTAATGGATTATATAGAAACAGATGCATTTGATATGAGCGGCTCTCGTGTGTGGAAACACGTCTGTGACACACACACACACACACACACACACACACACACACACACATGTAAGCGCTTGTAAACTAATGCAGTGATGTGTGTGTGGTCAGATTGGTTTAGTAGGGGTGAGTACATCACGTGTGTGTGTGTGATGTGTGCGGAGTGTGTGTCTGCCCTCGGCCCCGTGTGTGTGTGTGTGTGTGTGTGTGTGTGTAAGGGCCACAGTGAAGGTGAGGCTGTCATATCGATCTTTTTAGTGCTAAAATATGAGCCACTTTACTCTGCTCCCAGCGCAGTGATGTGAAAAATAATAACTTGGCCCCAAATTAAAAATATTGATCGCTTAGGAGGTGTTGAGAGCAAATAAACATCCACTGAAGGATTTCTCACCCCACCCAACCTCTCTCGTCCATCTCTCTCTCTCTCTCTCTCTCTCTCTCTCTCTCTCTCCCTTGTCCACCCCCCCCCCCCCTCTCCTCTCGGGTCACTGTAAACATGGACTCTGTGTGTGTGTGTGTGTGTGTGTGTGTGTGTGTGTGTGTTCCTCTAGATCTGTTCAAAGCACTTCTTCTATTTACACTACTTTAAAGCGTGTGTTAAAATGCATTGCGAGATGTTTATTGGATAAAGTAGATTTAAAGAGACAATGCAAGTAGAAAATATCAACTAAAAATATGCCTATATATCAAAATATAAATATTAGGGATGGGCAACGATTAATCGCGATTAATCTTTAGCAAAATATAAGTTTGAGTTTACATAATATATGTGTATGTAGTGTGTATGATTAATTTGTATATATAAATACACACAAATGCATGTATATATTTAAGAAATATTTGCATGTATATACTTTATATATATTTATACATAATTAATATTATATATAAATATAAATATTTGACATATTAATAATACATTTTTCTTAAATATATACATGCATGTGTGGGTATTTATATATACAAATTAATTATACACACTACATACACATATATTATGTAAACACAAACTTTTATTTTGCTAGCGATTAATCATGATTAATCTTTGTCCATCCCTAATAAGTATATCAAATTGATGCATTATTTGACATAATATTAGCTTTATTTTACATTTACATTCATGCATTTTGCTGATTTACATTAAAGCTTTACATTTAATCAGTTCATGTGTTTTGTTTTATGTAATTATTAATGTATGTATCCAGTGTGTGTGTGTATATATTTACTGTATATACTGAGAGATACATACATATTTACACACACACACACACACACACATATATATATATATACATACAGTACCAATGAAAACACACAGAGTA
>CM075869.1:37510677-37548177 GCA_038021265.1 Cyprinella venusta | reverse complement strand
TATATTCTGTATTTATATATAATTTATATTATATATAAATATAAATAAGATTTTTTTCTAGGAATATACATTCATGTGTGTTTTTTGTATATATACAAAATAATTATACACAGTGCCCCCACACATATTATGTAAACACAAACTTTTATTTTGGATGCGATTAATCGCGATTAATTGTTTTGACAGCCCTAAAATATATACATGCACTGTAAAAATGAATATGCTTTATCTAGTCAATAAAATTGTGGCAACAGATCACAAGCGATATTATTTATTAAATTGAACAAACTAGAATTGAGTAATAGTTAATCAAATTAACATTCTAATTAATTCTAATTTGTACAATTTAATTAATAATATTGCTTGTAATATGTCGCCACAATTTTATTGATTAGAAAAAGCATATTATTTTTTTCAGTGTGCATGTGTGTGTATTTTTATAAAAATATCATGCAAAAATTTCAGTAATTCAACTTAAATGGTGAAACTAATATATTAAATAGACTATATTACATGCAAAGTGAGATTTCAAGCCTTTATTTGTTATAATTTTAATGATTATGATTACAGCTTATTCAAATTTTGACTTTACGCAAAATTGACAAATTTTCATATTTTTCATAAGTGTATTCTTTGATTGTTTTGGTAACTCAGTACAGGAGTCAGGAGTTAAGCGACGGATGCTTTGTCTTCATCTGTTTCATCATATTACCTGTCGAGACGGTCACAGGTGAAGTCCCGCTCTGGGTTCTGCCGCACAGGATTGTGGGATACGTTCAATACCTGTAATGGGTTTGGCAGGAGCTGTTCACTCGTCTGCTGTTATACGATTGCTTTATTCTGTCACTCTTGCATTGTTTAGTTAAACAGCGGCGCATTTACATCGACCTGTAGCAGAAGCACTTTACAGAATTACCAGGAGAGAAACCTTTTTTCCTTTCTTCCAATAAATTCAATTTTTTTAAATATATTTAAAAATATTTTTGAATTAAATAATAAAAGTATGCATGTATTTTTAAATAATAATTATGTAAATAATAATATTTATGAATAATAAATTAACAATTATATGTATTTTATAATTATGTATTTATTTTAAAAAAAATATACAAATTTTTATCAATAATAAATTCATTGAATAATATTTATAACGAATAAATAATAATATTATTTTTTCCCTTTTTCTTTTTTATTTTTTATTGTACCTTTTTACTATTTTTAGTTAAATAATGCTATAATTTACTTACATTTAAACAATTATACAAACAATTACATTTAATTTACTTACAAATAAACAATATTAATTTATTGCATTTCTTTTTTTTGTTTATTTTACTTATTTAGTATTTAAGTAAATAATCATTATTTATATTTAAATGATCATTATTTATAATAAATACACAATATGTTTTAATAACTTATATATATAAATCTCATTCTTTCTTTATTAGCTTTTTATTATTATTTCTTTTTTGTTCTTTATTTCTTTTTTGCTGTCTGTTTTCTTTATTTTCCTGTGTTTACTTTGTTCCGTTGAATTTCTGATATAGTAATATTCAATTGTAATACTTGTTTTCATTACTTCAATTTTTGAAAATACTTCAATTTTCATACTTGTTCATAGTCAGATGATCCTGTAGGTCATCAGTGTTCATATTCTCTCAGCGTTGACGTCGAATCGCTCGCTCTAAAACAGAATTAACTCTCACAGCCGAACCTCCTGTTTGCTCATTATTAATGTCTGCAGAAAGTACACGTCCTTCATGTTTTCAGATCCCAAAGCCCGTTATATCTCTTAACGTCAGATTAGTCTCATATGGGTTTGTGATTCTTCTTCAGTAAATGCCACTGAAATAATCTCGGCCTTCATTTTCTAACCGTATTAAAGATGCACAGGCCAATTGATTTTAAATGGCTGTTAAGTGAGCCCACGAAGATGAAGATGGCCTTTGTTTCTCTCACACTCATAATGAAGCTCTTTTTCTGCCGCCCCGGACCTTCATCCATCGATTTTATTCAGGAAAATGAATCCTGTGTGTTCAAGGTCAGCCGGTTCAGACAGAAACGAGGAGCATGAGGCCGATTACAGATATCTCATACACGGGTGGACATTGCCAGGCTTTTATTTACAGTATACTTTATGATTATTGTAAAGGAATGTGTTTTGGCATGTTTCAGTACATCTTACCGGCATTTGGAGCTTTTTTTTGTCCAAAACAGGAGAAAAATAGTATTTCAAATCCCATCACTTAGTTAATTCTGATTAGTAAAATCGTTAACTAGTCAAAAAGTATTTTTAATGCGTCTGAAAGAGTCTCTTCTGCTCACCGAGGCTGAATATAATTAATCAAAATACTGTAAAAACAGTGAAATATTATTCTAATTTAAATCATCTGTTTTCTATGTGAATATAGTGTCATAATAATATTATAATTAGTATTATAATAATTAGAATAATAGTATTTCAAGTCCCATCACTTAGTTAATTCTGATTAGTAAAATTGTTAACTGGTCAAAAAATATTTTTAATGTGTCTGAAAGAGTCTCTTCTGCTCACCGAGGCTGAATATAATTGATCAAAATACTGTAAAAACAGTGAAATATTATTCTAACGTAAATCATCTGTTTTCTATGTGAATATATA
This sequence comes from Cyprinella venusta, assembly GCA_038021265.1. Taxonomy (NCBI): domain Eukaryota; kingdom Metazoa; phylum Chordata; class Actinopteri; order Cypriniformes; family Leuciscidae; genus Cyprinella; species Cyprinella venusta. The sequence continues at coordinate 37,545,533 of CM075869.1, read as the reverse complement.
ATTAAGTGCAATTTATTCCTGTGATTTTTCAGCATCATTACTCCAGTCTTCAGTGTCACATGACCCTTCACAAATCACTCTAATATGAGGATTTGATGACTTTTATTTTCATTGTATGATTAAAAATCATAATTATCCCAAACGTTTGACCACAAGTGAACATGAAGAGTTTTTGGGACCAGTTTGTGCAAAAAAAAAAAAAAAATAGGTTGGGTCAAGAAGAAACGAGCCGATATTAATCATCATGTGACGGACGCTAATGAGCGAACATGACGCTGTTTGTTTGTTCTGACCGCATTTAATCGAAGCACCTGGTCCGAGAGATCAGAACCCTGCAGAAAGTCATGCTCATACAGATATAAACTAACATAACCATATTTCAGCATTTAATTCTGTCCAAGTGGACTTCAATCACACAGAAAGGAAACTGCAGTCCACATGTCCTGAGTCCTGAATGCTTCGCTTGTGTTCACAGGCCGATCCGCCAATTACAAACTCATTAAAGGCCTCTGTAATTAGATTGGATGTTATGCTCCTTTAGTTAGATTCAGCGTCTTAATGCTAACGGTTTAATTACATTCCTGCGCGTTTGAGCAAACATGGAGACGAGCTTCTTCAGATGGAGATGAAGGCCGTCTGTGGTCGTTCCCATGAACTCTGAGATGTTCGACATGTGGGTCATTCATTCACAGGCAAATCTTGAGACACTTATTTGTTAAATTCACAGAGACTCAAACAAGCCCTTGCGTATCTTATGAACTCTTGCTTTTATTGAGGTCAGCTCTTGGGTCAGTCTCGAACAGCGTGTCATGAAAGTATGAGAAATACATGACGATTCTGTTTCTGTTGGAGCAACAACACAAAGCATGACAATGATAATCTCAGGGACTGATTATTAGCGGTGTAACAAGACATGCATCGATGCCTCACATTAAATATTAATGTACGGTGCCTTTATTTTGACACTCTCCGTATCCTCGCATAACTTTTCTCGGCTGAAATTGACGCCTGACGAGATTGACTGAACCCGTTTGGTCACGATAGTCGGTATTGTTTCGTGTTTTACAGCAGGAACCACGAGCACCGTAGTTGTTTGTGAACACAACCCCAAAAAAAGTTTGTTTTAGCGAATCAGCACGCAGGATTCAGGTCAGGTGACAAGGCTGCTAGTCACTTCGAAAAGTCGCGCTATAGCTCAACTAACCCAAAAGGCGAGGCACATTTCATACACTATGTAATTATATACCAGTAATATTTAAAATCAATAAATGTAACTGAGAGCTAGTGTAAAGACCTCAGGACTGGTGTGATGTTCATATTTTCTGGTTCTGCTCAGAAAAGTTTGTTTTAGCCAATCAGTGCGCAGGATTCAGGTCAGGTGACAAGACTGCTAGTCACTCCGATGAATGTGGAGTTATCTGATTTTGCTAAAAAAAAAAAAGTAATTTATGAAATTTATACTTTCAATGAACTTTAAGTTGGTTACCTGTATTCTTTTAGTTATTATTACTTAATTAAAACAACACAGCTGCAGTTTGATTGATTTTACTTGGAATGCACAATTAAAGTGTAATCTGTTTTTGTAAATTAACTTTTCTGTTGTAAATGTTCAAATTGGGATGAGAGTGTGCAGTTTTTAAAGAGTTTAATATGATTTGTGATTGATTTGGTTGTGAGTGCAGTGGGCTTGCAGAGACTCCGCCCACACTCTCTTCTGATTGGCTGTGATTTGTGATTGATTTGGTTGCGAGTGCAGTGGGCTTCCAGAGACTCCGCCCACACTCTCCTCTGATTGGCTGTGATTTGTGATTGATTTGGTTGCGAGTGCAGTGGGCTTGCAGAGACTCCGCCCACACTCTCTTCTGATTGGCTGTGATTTGTGATTGATTTGGTTGCGAGTGCAGTGCGCTTGCAGAGACTCCGCCCACACTCTCCTCTGATTGGCTGTGATTTGTGATTGATCTGGTTGCGAGTGCAGTGGGCTTGCAGAGACTCCGCCCACACTCTCTTCTGATTGGCTGTGATTTGTTATTGATCTGGTTGTGAGTGCAGTGCGCTTGCAGAGACTCCGCCCACACTCTCCTCTGATTGGCAAAACTTTGATGCAAACTCTCTGAACTGTGATATTAGATACTAATTATTTAAAATGTCAGATTAAACAGATTATTGGAGTGTGTTTTACAAGAAAATACTGTTTCAGTCTTCAAATGAAACGTTAATTTCAACGTATTACTTGCTTTTTCTTTGTGAAATTGTGTGGAGTAAAAATAGTCAATTCTACAGCACACGTTTCAGTATATGGGTCAATGACGTATAAGGCCTTTGAGAGGCCCATTTTTAAAATACTTGAAATAATAATATATTTGTCTATTTTCTAAACATTTGGAGTGTAGTCTACACATGCATGTGTGTGAAAACTTCAAACAAAGATATTTTAGTGCTTTTAAACTCAAATGAATAGGGCAATGACCTTAAAAAAGTCATTTGGGGCGACCGTAATTTATCTTAAAATTAATAGATTTCCTTTACATAAGTTATATTTTAAGAAGTATCATTAATTAATTGAACTGTTTAAGAAAGATATACTCATGAGTCCTTTCATTTATTCCAAATGATGTTAAATACATTTATATCTATAATGGCAGTGTCACCCTCATAAAGCAATTACATATTTTTTTTACTCATATAATCCATAAAACTGATTTAAAATGCGTACATATAGTATCCACTTATTGATGTTATACCAGTGAATTATATTTCAACCAAAATGGACAGAGGTAATTTTTTTAATTTACTGCAGAATTGAATATGGTTGGTTACCCCACATGACAATTGGTCGCCCCACATGATGAAAAACAGCAGGCAATTAAGACTATTCAATGATTTTGATATTTAAAACACATTTAATGAAATTTTATGAAGAATCAGCATATTTAATGAAATTGTATGAAGAATCAGCATATCCATTTCATTTGACACATTTCATAACATTAACAGTTTCCTCACTATTTCATTTGACACATAACCATCATATTAAAATACTATCAATACTAATGCATTAAACGCTTGGACATAACATTGAACAGCATTTTCCTTTTTCCTTTTCATTTCATTAATCACTTAAACATACAATGTTTGCATTTTCATTACTATTTTCATTTAACAATTGAACATAGCAGCATTCTGCAGACACATTGAACAGCATTTTCCGCTGCCTGTAGCAAGCAGTCTTTTCTTTGCTTGTTAGTGGGGCCATCTAGAAAAAAAAGTATATTTAAACATACACAGAGTTAGAAAAAAGAAGGAAAAAGTAGAATGAATGCTTAATATTCACACATTTCTCTGATAAAAAAACATAATAATCAAAAAGAAGTAAGCTTAGTCCTCTCTGAAGTATGATGGAAATTATTGAAATTTAGAAAAAATATGTGGTGAAATGTACAAAGTTATTTAAAACAACTAAATGCATAAAATGAATGAAAACATTTGCATACAGAAACTACAAATACATAATATGTGTTTTCTATCATTTAAGCAATCAGTGGCGGTCACCCCACATGATGCTTGGTCGCCCCACATGATATTTTCAAGTTTAATCAAGTATAACAGCCTAATGCTTAGGTATAGAACCCAAGCTAGCTTCTTCTCACCACATATCACTGACAAATTTACAATTTAAAAATTTAAAAATAAAGATTTGTGTGTAAAACTTATAATTTACAGTTTTAGGTTGGTCGCCCCACATGATATCAAAATGTGACGTATACACTGCAGCAGTCTTAAAGAGGATTTGTTTGTAAAAATGAGAGTGACTACTCACCTGCTAGTTGTCTCTGTGGGACCCTCACCATGAGGCTGGCTGATGCAACATCCTCTTTGAGATGATTATCAAAATATAAGTCCCTTATTTGTATTTTCTTGATGGTCGCCCCAGATGATATTTCAGACAATGAACATCTTCGGACAAGATTTGTTTGTTTGTTATGATTGAAATGTGTGTACAAATGTTTCATAACTTTGTCAATCAATGGAAAACAAGTTTAAAATTATGCCAAATAGGGTAAGGATTATATTTAAATTATTTTAGTTTGATTTAAAACCAGTTGTCCAAACAGATTTCAAGGCCGGACGGTCGCCCCACATGATGTTTTCACACTTCAGATGGCAGAAAATGCCAATAAACCAATTATTTTTAAAGAAATAAGAGTGGGCATATGTATAAGGGAAGTGGTAGACATACATGTTATAAATTTATTAATTTTAATGTTTATTAATTGGTAAAAAATTCAGTCGGACAGAAAAAGCAAGCGTCACGTCATTGACCCATATAGTAATCGTTATAGTCCAGAAAAATTAGTTATATGAATTTCAGTTAATTTTTATTCTGCTTTAATTAATTCAAATTCCTGTTCAACACCAATTCTCGTTTACATCAGATCCGGGAATTGAGTTTGGAGTTTAAAAAGCATCTATTGAACAGGAAGTTGTGAGTGAAAGTTCTCTTATTTTCTGTTGGTGGATTCTGCCTCATGTAATCCCATGATCCTTTGCTCTCACTCTTCCTCCCTGTGATTATGAAAACTCTGAATTGTTGGGATTTTCTCTCCCAATAGCGCTCTTGATCTTCTTTCAGCGGCCGTTCGTGGCCCGATAAACTGAAAGAGCGCTTGTGTCCACGTTTCCTTTGCATGTGGTTATTATTACACAAATAAGCCCATGACATAATTTCAGCGATCTGAGAAAAGCGCGCCGACATTAACATGCACTTCCCAGCGTCTTTCTCCGGCTCTCGGCTAATGCACTGAGGTGTAACTAAGCTAGCATGCAGGATATCCCGCCATTTAAACCTAGCCGGGCCAACTTTACATAACACATCATCGGCAGGCATCGGCTTTCACACACAGACAAAGAATCCGCGCGGCGTCCGACTCGGGTCTTAGCGGATCGGGCTTCGGCTAAGGCTTCACGGGTCTCTGCTCACTGTGTTCTGAGGCTTTCTGTGCATGCTGAGCTTATTCTCCGTCCTCCGCGTCTCTGAGCGCTAAAGCAGGCCGGCGTCACGGACGTCTGCAACTCGCTAGCAAATAACTGACATTTTATTACTTATTTATAAGCTATTATTTTATTAATTGCCTATTTAATTATTTATATACTTAGTTACTTTTTTATTTATTATTGTTTTACATCTTGTTTATTTTCATATTTATTTATTTATTTATTTACATTTTGTTTATTTCATAAATATTTATTTATTTACCTATTTCCTTAGTTATTTTTTCCCTTAATTTCCATTGTTTATTTCCATATTTATTTATTTATTTATTTATTTGATAAATATTTATTTATTTACCTATTTTCTCAGTTTTTTATTTATTAATTTCAATAGTTTATTCTCATATTTATTTATTTATTTATTTGATAAATATTTATTTATTTTCCTATTTTCTTAGTTTTTTATTTCCTTACTTTATTCAATAGTTTATTCCCATACTTATTTATTTATTTATTTAGTTTACAAAATATTGTTTTATTTCAATATTAAATTACTTAGTTGTTTATTTACATATTTATTTATTTATTATTTATTTTAAAATTAATATTAATATTTATTTTAACATTTATTTGACTACTTATTTAAATGACTACTTATTTAATTATTTTATATACTTAGACAGTTAATTAAATAAGTTAATTAATTTACTTATTGCAATTTTTACATCATATGATTTCCTTTTAAAACTTTTTTCTTAAATTCTTAAGCAAAGCTTCATGTCAACATTAAAATGTATAAAAATTTACATATTTACAGCATAAAATTTACAACATAATTTTTTTCATAATTTTTTCAGGAATTGAATTGTAATTAAGAAGCGTATATTGAAGCTTTTGCTAACAGAAACTAACGTTAAGTGTAACTCTATTAACGCTATTTAAAAAGTCTGAGTTTGTTTTCTGACAGTTTAAATTAGTTTTATTGTTAAATCTGCGTTGATGTAATAGTAATTATAATACTCTTATAATAATGCTGAAAGCAAAAAAAAAAAAACATATCAGGCTAATGATCGGGCCAATCAGAAGAGAGGCTCATGAATATTAATTAGACCGGCCAAACTCGACCTGTTCTGAGCACAGCTCCTGAGAAAGGACCTGTAAAAATACATTCAGATGATTTTTGATACTTAAACCGCAAATATAACACCTCAAATAAAACTGATGAAAGCTGTACAATATGGGACTTTTAACCATTTTAGTGTGTTTGAAAGAAACAGTCACAGTGAGAGCATGATGTGTCTGTAGCAGAAGTTTGTGGGGAAGTCACAGAAGTTTTGGTGTCCTTGTGTCTCTTCTGTAAGACAGTCACAGCCAATCGACTTCAGAAACAGCGGCCGGCCGCCCCTCATAATCCAATCAGATGCATAAAGAACGATCAGAGGAACCGGGCAGATATTAAAGAGCACGATAATCTAGATTGATGAACATTCAACGTCAACATTAACAATATTTCTATGCGTGGGGAATAAAGGAAGATCAATAGAGATCGGCTCTGAGAGAATCTCCGTCTAATGAGGATGCCTTCTTCAAAAAGAGAAATATTCTTTTTAATTATTGGACATCTATAGTGGAATATGATTTACATTAATGAGCGTATAAGTGTATTAAAGGCATTTTATCATTGGCATCTCAAACAATTCAGTGATGCATTAAGAAGGAGAGTTCGCGTCGTTTTAATTAGTAATGGAGGCCTGAATTGTTCGGCTTCGTGCAAATCTAATAACGCAGACAATGTTGATCCCGACGGCCATCAGAGGATGATCCGATTAGCGGAGGGCAACGGGCTCTCTTAAACACTGCAGCATCTGAGCAAACGCACAGGAAGACCAGTGTGTGTGTGTGTGTGTGAGGGTGAGTGTGTGAGTTTGTGTGTGAGTCCAGGGCTCCAGACTAACTTTTTTTACTAGGAGCGCTGTTGCCCCTGACTGAAAATTTTAGGAGCGCAAGTAGAAAATTCAGGGGCACACCTTAAATCAGCTTGCAATGCAATTAATCAATTTTTCCCCAAAATAACTCTAATACTGACACATTCTTTAATAATAAATAGACTTAACATTATGATAAGCTGTTTTATTTTAAGTTCACAGGGCTCCAGACTCAAATTTGAGGGCAGCACCGCCTCAAATGAGAACTTACACAGATTTCTACAAAAAAAAAAAAAAAAAACTGGTAGCACTGGGGCTGACAATAAATCACTAAGCTTAATTTAGGATTTAGATGAAGTTAACTTTAGTTATTATCATATATAATGTCTTAATATAAATAAAAAAAAATAGTGAAAACATGTATATTAAGGACTCGGAGTGAAGTCAATAAACATACTGTTTACAATGGTATTTTTTGTGTGTGTTTAAATAAGACATTAGCCTAAATCCATGGTGAATGTTGCTGATTTGTGGACTGAAAGCCTTCTATGAGTGTTTCTCCTGGTTTCCACGTCAGTTTGGTCTGATATGGTTTATAACAGAAATCTGCGCTGAATCGGAGTGTTTCTCACTGGATCTCGTAGTGATGATGTTATTAATTCTGACGCGATGTTATTAATTCGGGGCTTTACTGTCACTGGTTCGGGTTGCTCCATAAGAACGGCTATGCGCTTCTCTATCTATTATTGGTCCAACCTAATAAATACGCCAACGGTCCGTGAAGCATAGCCTATATGAGTTGCGTATTTTAGTTCCACTTTCGTTTTGTTAGCATTCGCTGCTAGGTAACGAGTCGATAGATCGCTTATTGCTCAGACGCACATAGCAGGTTGCGATATTTGTCTCTGTCTCCTTCCCCCAGATGTTTATGCGCGCTATTCTGTCACGGATTCATTGACGCGCCCCTTCCACGCTTACCATGCGTTTAACGTGTGGCAAATTTACTGGTCGCACATGTGCGACTGGACGTAAAATTCAGTCGCACACTCTGAAACTTTGGTCGCAAAATGCGCCCATTTGGTCGCAGTCTGGAGCCCTGGTTTAGACGGGAACGCGGCGGTGGAGCGTTTTTAAGATTTCCAGTCCGGAGGGTGCTTTCACTTATTTGCGTTTTTAAGCCCCGTGTAAACGGAAAACACATCCAATTAAATAATTTTACATTTTCACCCGCGAGCGTTCTCGTGTCCACAGGGCCTTTGTCTGGTCAAAGCTAGTGTTTTATCGAACATTGACATTGTTTTTAACCAATCAGATCAACTTGTGATTGTCAACCAGTGGATCTCTGAGTGAGTGAGTGGAGGCAGGGCTCATTTGCATATTCATAGAATCACACATACTAAATGAGGCGAGGTTGTCGAGTTCAAGATATTTTGAGGCATGAAGAGTTCTGGTGATCAGAGGAGAGTTTTGAGGGATGGCGTGATTGACTGCAGGGACATTGAGGAAACGTTCGAGTTCAAGCTCTTCTGAAACGCTTTAAAACATTTCATTTTTCAAGCAAATAGATCATCCTGCACTTTACTAATCCAATCCCTTTACCTCATGCAACTTAAAGCAGAAGGTATGTAAGAAAAGCGGAGATTTTTATCCGTCTGGACAGACGGGGGTGTATTAACAAAGCAGAATATAAATGAGACGCTCAGAGTCTCGAAGAGCAGACGAGAAATTAGTCCAATAACGCTGCAGAACCTTCTTGTAACCGGATCATACCGACCACCCATTTATGATCCGACATTATTCAAAGCGTGTGTGTGTGTGTGTGTGTAGGCGTCACAGGTTACGTGTTCTTGTTGTCTGTCGTTAGTGTGTGTTTGTGTGAGAGAGTTTGAGTCTGTGTGTGAGTGTTTGAGTGAGTGTGTGTGTGAGTGAGTTTGTGTGAGTGTGTGTGTTTGTGTAATTGTTTGAGGGAGTGAGGGAGTGTGAGAGAGTGTGTGTGAGAGTTTGAGTGTGTTTGTGAGTAAGTGTGTGTGTGTTTGAGTGTGTGTGTGTGTGTGTGTGTGTGCTGGTTCTGTAGCTCTGGCCGGTGAGCATGAGGTTAGAGCCTCTGCTGATCCTCTTGGCAGGAGTTTGGCAAACTCCAGCCTCGGTTTCAGCGGTAATTACGGCACCGCGGGCCCGGGACTGACAGGGTTCAAACGGGTCCTGTAGGAGCTGCCAGCTCTCGTCCCCACGCTTTATAAAATGCTCTTTAATCCCCCCCGCACAATATCATTAACTTTGTAAGTGGATGAACACAATGGACAAGCAATTTAATTAACTTCCACCGTGGGACGTCGGGACGGGAGGCTAAATGAAATTAATGCACGATATTTCCCCGGCCAACCTTGGAAGCGGATCGTTGGCAGGTCCGGTTCGGCCAATTACGCTTTGTTTAGATCTATCCCGACCGTTTTCCACAAAAATAGGAAATGCAATCAGCGCTTTCGGAGATCAATCATTTAAGCGTTTAGGAAGGATCTTAAAATAACGAGCGGAGCCGCCGGAGCCACTCAAACTCAGAGCTACACCGGCACATTTGCATATTAATGAGCTTTGATGCACGTTAATGTTTGCCTGGTTTATCAGGGACTGTATTTGGCTTCGGGAAAGTGCTGGATATTGGGGACTTTTAGGACAAAAAGTGAGATTATAATCTACTTTTGAATGGTTTTAAAATAGCGTTGGTCTTTTATTTAATAATTCATATGTTCATTTACTTATTTAATTGGTGATTTAAAGTTAAAATCCAGCTTTTAATGTTGTGTGTGGTGATGTTAAGGCGAGACACTACAGGCAAAAACTGTGTGTGTTCATGCATCTGTCAATTTAGTTTGTTCGGACTAGTGGAAAGAAAACATCCTTTAAAAAAATAGAGTTAAAATTATATTTGAATTTTAGAGCACTTTATCCTTTTCTCAAAATGAGTTTTTCCTCCGGCATTGAGACAGAAATCTCCACTTCAAAAGCATTTACACACACACCAAACTTTACAATTTTATTATTATCTATATTTTTTTAACAGGGGGGTTTGTTCATATATAATTTTCCCGATTTTATACAACATTTTATTCCCTAAAAAAAAAAAAAAAATATATATATATATATATATATATATATATATATATAAAATAAAATAAATAAAGATTTATTTATTTTACAAGAATTTTGAACCTGCCTTTTATCCAATTTTCAGATTTTTGTTCTAGAACTTTATGCAAATGAGTGCGTAATTAATTACATAACGCCTCATTTGCATATTTAAACATCCCATTTCAGGAAGCTTGTAATACAATATTTTTTGCAATTATTATTATTATTATTGTAATCAATAAACTAGTATGGTGATATCTATAATTTTATTTTTACCTGATTCACGCTGTAAAAATGAATATTATTTATTAAATATAGCAATATTATTTATTAAATTGAACAAATTAGAATTGAGTAATAGTTAATCAAATTAACATTCTAATTCATTTTAATTTATACAATTTAATTAATAATATTGTTTCTAATATGTTGCCACAATTTTATTGATTAGATAAAGCTTTTTTTTTTCAGTGCATCTTGGGTGTCTTTCCTGAATCCGCTTTAACACACACACATGTGTGCGTTGATAAGTGGACAGCCTTGCTGAGTATTTCCTCCTTAAAACTGCAAAAACACGCTTTGAAATCATCGCTGGTGTTTCTGACGTCACAAACCACCTTTAACCAATCAGATCAACGTGTGATCGACAACCAGTGGATCCCTGAGTGAGTGAGTGGAGGCGGGACTCATTTGCATATTCATAGAACTGCACATACTAAATAAGGCAAAGGTGTCGAGTAACATTAAGAGATTTTAAGGCCCGAAGAATTTTTTTTTTCAAGAAAAAATGTTTAAATTTGTAATTTTGGTGATGTGAATGATTCCCATAGGGCGACTTTAATATATTAATCTACTCAATTGCCGATTTATCCATGTACTCATTTGGCTTTTTGTAAGTCTCTGGGAAAGTATCTGTTTTGAGACATTAAACAAAGAAGAAATGTTTTACTTTTGAGGCGACTGAAGACAGAAAGACATGCTCATCCCGGGTAGATTGTGAACTCCTGCTCGGTTATGCGCGTGTCCTGCCCTCCATCTCTAGATAACTCCGTCACACATGAAGAGCGCTTGACTCCCTCATCCCGACACACTCTCGGGGAAATCAGGGTCTGACCGCTGGGGAAAAATGACCACTTTTATGTTTGCTTTATGGCTCATTTTTCAAACTGAACGCAGAAAATCCATGAAAGGTCAGTGGATTCCCTCAGTCGCACCGGCGGAGCGTCTCCTCTGCACCGCGCTGACATTTACCACACTTTTACTGCATTAATGCTGTTATTTAGGTGCAAACGCTGATGATTTATGCTCTTCCACCGCAGGCTCTAACTAAAGATCTCACCGGGCGAACTATGGTTATTGTGTGATATGCAACATGAGTTGGTGCTCAATTGTTAATTATGGTTCTGATTATTATTAATAGCTAAGTTTCCATGCGCTTTTTACACTGTTTTTTTTTCCATATTCGAGTGACTTGCTAAATTTGCTGTTTCTCCAGCCTGTTTCCATCCAATTGGCCTTTTTTATAAATTAAAAAAAAAATAAAAATTTAAATTTTGATAAAATGGCGTGTAATGATGTCATCCCTACAAATAAATATTTTGCATTATTGCCCATTAATAAATTGTTTATAAAATAGTTTTATTAACAAGTCATGTTTGTGATTTTCAAGTAGCCGCTTCAGACCCTAAAATCGTGATTTCCATCCATATATCCATGCATAATAGATTTAATACACTTTAACTGCAGAGAAACGGTGATTTAGTGCGAGCGACGGCACAAACGCAGACGCTGGATAGGCTAATTCTGTCATGTGACGACACCTTGATTTGCAATATAGCCGTTTTTCTCAACAAACATTATTCCGTGACATCTTAAGTATCGACCCACAATTTGTGCGCTAAAGTTGAACCGAAACTGACACAAAAATATCGATAAGTGCCATTTCCATCTGCATTATTGAAACAAACAAACCCTGGTTAATGTTGTGGAAACTGTCATACGTTTTATTTTCAGGATTATTTGATGAGTAGAAATATCAAAAAACAGCATACTGTATTCTAAACAGAATTGTTACATTGTAAATGTTTTACTGTCACTTTTGATCAATTTAATGCATCCTTCATGAATGAAAGTATTATTTTTAAATCTTAGTTTCTTCAAACTTTTGAATGGTAGTTTATCACAGTTTCCATAAAATTGTTTTCAACACTGATAATAATCATAACTGTTTCTTGATCATCAGATCCTCATTTTAGAGTGATTTGTGAAGGATCATGTGACACTGAAGACTGGAGTAATGATGATAAATTCAGGAATAAATTACACTTTACTGTATATTCACATAGAAAACACATGATTTACATTACAATAATATTTCACAATTTTTACTGAATTTTTAATCAAATTAAAGCAGCCATGCTGAGTTGAAGATATTTTTTTCAGAAAAATATTAAACTTTTGACCATGTAAAAAATATTATTATTTTTTAAAATATTATTATAAAAAAAACATTATATTATTATAATAATATTTCACTATTTTACAGTGTTTTTGATCAAATTTTTGATCAAATAAAGCAGCCTTGCTGAGCGATATCTCCAGATGTCTGAGTGTGTGTGTGTCTGTGTGTGTGTGTGTGTGTGTAGAGGACTGGTTCTGGTCCGGTCCAATCCCGGGCATTGTCAGAGCGGCCAATAAAATCTGCCTTTATGGCTCGTTATTGTCCTTCTGTCTGCAATTACGGCGATTACTCATTTCCTCGTCCGGCCCGCGCGGTGCACTTTTCCAGAGTGCATTTTCCTAATGGAAGATTAAGGAGCACCCGTGACAGTCCGCTTTATAAATATGTAAACTACACTTTTAATTATTTCAAGTGAATCTGACAGGTAATCAATAACGCGGGACGTGACGAACATACGCCTGACACGGCCATTGTAAAGCGCGGCTCGAAAGAGAAGCGCTTCCTGTCAGCGCCGTGTGGCTCCAATTAATATTAGCAGTCTGTCAGTGCGCGGGACAAACGGATTAATCGCGGGCCGCGGATATAATCGCTTCTTCATGAAGAGCGGACGAGAGGCGAGGCCTGAACTCCCATGTTTAATATTTATTAGAGCGAGTGTGTGGATATGAGACGAGGTGTGTATAATACACAAGCTTTGGTGATTATCAACACTTAATCATAACATTCATAATGCTCTACAGATCACGAGTTATATTCAGAGGAGTAATAATGAACACAGTTAATATTAATCTCAGCGTTTACTGAGAGATCAAAAGTGCACTGTTAATACGTTCTGCATAAATATGTACAATAAGGTTGATTAGTTAACATCAGGTGTTTAGTACATTTGTTTCTGTATCTATTAATCTTTGTTAATGTTAGTTAATATAATCCAGCTGTTCACTGTTTGGTCAGTGCAGTAACTAATGTTAACAAGATTTTAATAATGTATCAGTAAATGTTGAAATGAGCTAAGATTAATAAATGCTGGATAAGTGCAGTTCGTTATTAGTTGATGATAATGTAGTTTTAACTAATGAACCTTCTTTGAACCTTTGATCCACATTTTCTTATCTCATATTTTAATGAACTTGAATGAGCTTTTGGTGGCGTAATGTTAATTGATCATTAAAGTGTTAGTAGTTATAGTAAATACCTGGTTGGTACATTATAAACTGTGGCAACAATTAACAGTAAGGTCCTATTAGTTAATGCATTAACTAATGTTTTCATTCATGTTCTAGCATTACTTGTTTGCTTTACATTAGGGCTGTGCAAAAATTAATCGCGATTAATCGCATCCAAAATAAAAGTCTTTGTTTACATAATATATTTGTGTGGGCTGTATATAATTATTTTGTAAATATAAATACACACACATGCATGTATATATTTAAGAAAATGTGTCATTCATATATAAAATATTTATATTTATATTATATAGGTTATGTATATATATATATATATATATATATATATATACAGAATTTAATCGCAAATAATTCTTAAATATATACATGCATGCATAGGTATTTATATATACACAAAATAATTATACACAGTGCACCCACATATATTATATAAAAACAAACTTTTATTTTGGATGCGATTAATCACGATTAATCATTTTGACAGCCCTAGTATATATATATATTTTTTATATATAGTCTGTTTCTTGTAGTGTTTTTCACTTTGTGGTGTTAGGGTTTATCACCTAAAAAACTACAACTCCCACCATTGGACTACAACTGGTCCTACCAGGTGTGGGCTATCACTGTTGATTGTCCTGATGTGTTTGAACTAGGCAATTAATCGCATCCAAAATAAAAGTTTGTGTTTACATAATATATGTGGGTGCACTGTGTATAATTATTTTAGATATATTAATACTCACACATGCTTGTATATATTTAAGAAATATTTTCATTTATATACTGTATATAAATTTATATATAATTTATATTATGTATAAATATAAATATTTTTTTTCTTAAATTTACATGCATGTGTGTGTATTTATAATATATAAAATAATTATACACAATGCACCCACATATATTATGTAAACACAAACTTTTATTTTGGATGCGATTAATCGCGATTGATCGTTTGACAGCCCTAGTTTGAACACAGCTAAATGTAACGTAACACTGAGTTTCGTATGCCCTGAGGATGGTTTTGTGACCGAATCTTGGCTATTAAGTTTACAGAAAGGATTCAAGTTTGCGGACAGTTTATTTTATTTTTTGAGGAGTCGCCAATCCAACATTAGCAGCCGCTTTATAGATAAATAATAGCTAAATAATGAACTTGAGCACAATAGGTGCACTTTGAGTCAGATCTCTCAGTTCGCAGTGTAATTCCATAAACGTGGGTCTGATCTGCGAGATCTTCTGTGAATAGATGTGTTTATTGATCATCTGCTGGTTCATACAGTGCTTGTGTGAGATGGGCGTCTCCGTCTCTCTTCACTCGCTCAGTGGCAGTTTGAGGTGAAAACGCACATAAACTAAAGCTAACAGAAATAAACACTCCTTTCCTGGAAGCTGACCTTCATCCCGTCACGTTCTCCTCCTCTTCTTCTCCTCCGTCGGGCCATCCGGGTCGCGGAGGGAATGTTCTCATCAATTAAATGTGCGGGTGGGTTCGGGCCGGCGCGAGCGAGACCCTCTGTTTGTGCTTTTGACAAATCAGCAAATGTTTAATCTCAAGATGAGCCGGCGCTCATAAATAATGCATGAGGCGGTGCGTTACCCACAATCCTTCAGTGCCGGTCCAACAGAACCTCCCCGTTCTCATGTTTACCCACAAGGCTTTGCATGGTTGAGCTCTTCGGCGCGTCCCAATTCGCAGACTATCCGTGCTCATAGTGTTTGAAAAGAGAATTAGTTTCTGATGTGAACACGCTAAAGGCTAATATTACCCACAACCCATTGCGCTGTGGACGAGAGGATTCGATTAGAACTACAAACACGAGAAAAAAAACTACAGACATGGAGGACGCCTTTCGCACGCCTCTGGAGCAACTAGGGGTTAAGTGTTTTTAACACGGGTCTCTCACACCAAAGGCATGTGTCTCATCCTGAAAAATAAAATGTATCACCATTTCTACAAAGATATGAAACCGTTTTCAACACTGATAATAATCATAAATGTGTGTTGATCATCAGATCCTCATATTAGAGTGATTTGTGAAGGATCATGTGACTCTGAAGACTGGAGTAATGATGATGAAAATCACAGGAATAAATTACACTTTACTGGATATTCACATAGAAAACAGATGATTTGCTTTATAATAATATTTCACAATTTTTGCAGTATTTGTGACCAAATAAATGCAGTCTTTGTGAGCAGAAGAAAGAGAAATAGATATAATTTCATATAAGACTATTATATTACATTGATTGATATGATGTCGATTGACGCGTGTCATTTTTGCTGTAATTGCAGATTTGTGAATGTTACTGTACACATTATTTGATGTATATTTAATCTACTTTATTAGATGCATTACAGTAAAAGCTTCTTTTGATCAAATCAAGCGTTATTGTCTATTATATACATTATAAAATAGCACTGGGCAATGATTAATCGCGTCTAAAATAACAGTGTGTGTGTTTACATAATATGTGTGAATATTTCATTTAAATAAAAACACACATATGCATATACATATTTGAATGCATAATATACAATATTTTAATATATGATATATGAATGTAAATGTTGTAAGCGGTTGCACGTGTTCTCGGCTAATAGAGTCGCCAGAGGACTGCTTTCCCTCGCGCTGGGATCTCGGCGAGTGTTGGTTTTGCTGTGAGGATCAGTGAAGCAGAGAGAACCTGAGAGCGTCAGATGGCCATTGACTTCTATTGTGTCTGTAACTGTATTCTCTTCTTCTGGGCCGTGGGCTTTACACCACTATTGAGAGCATTAGCTCCCAGTTCTGGGCAGGTTTTGCTCTCTTTTAGGCCAACTCGAGGACTGGAGGTGCAAAAGCCCTTGAGAAAAGCAGTTAGTGAACTGTGAACCGCATCAAATCCCCGGCGCCTTGCGCTTCTGGGTTTGTCCGCGGACAGACACCCAAACTGTCTGATTGTTCAGTAAAAATTAAGAATATAATCCTATTGAAAGTAAATCTTTGGTCATGCTAAACTCGGACTGCTTTTGAGCGGCTCAGATCGGGCGCTTTGACGGAATCGGCTCCCGCTATAATTTACATGTTATATTTGAGCGCCGTGAACTCGTTACATAAGAAAAGAGTCGAGGAAAATCAAGCCTTTCTTCATATTCATAAGAGGAATTTTGTTGCGCTTTTGTGGCGTTGGGTTATACATAAACACGTGAACGTATGAAATCACACCTGCTCTCACTAAAACTCATCCATTATTGACCTTAAAAGTTCATATTTTAGTCAGATGTGTTTGAGAAGTCGTGCATCATAGTGTGTGTGTGTGTGTGTGGCGTCTTAAAAGAACTTACAGCTTTACTGTATATTCACATAGAACATAATATTTGAGTTTTACTGTATTTTTCATCAAATAAGTGTAGTTTTGGTGAGACTATATAGAGAAATATAACTTCATTTAAGACTATTATTATATTACTTAGATTGATATTATGTTGGTTAGCACTTTTTTGCTGTAATTGCATATTTATGAATTTTACTGTACACTTTATTTGGTGTATATTTAATCTACTTTATTAGATGCATTACAGTAAAAGCTTCTATAAATCAAATCAGGCGTTATCGTCTGTTATATACGTTATAAACTAGCGCTGGGCAACGATTAATCACGTCTAAAATAATAGTGTGTGTTTACATAACGTGTGTGTGCTGTGTAAATATGTTGTATATATAAAAACACACCTATGCATGTATACATTTAAGAAATATACATATTTTAATGCATATTATACAATATTTTAACGCATAATTTATTTTATATATATATATATATATATATATAACACATTTTTCATAAATATATGCATTATTTTTATATATTTTATATTTTTATATATGCATGTATTTATATATATATATATATATACAAAATAATTATACACAGTACACATAAACACAAACTTTTATTTTTGATGCGATTAATCGTTGTCCAGTATGAATTATACTTAATTAGAAACCCAGCGCTGCTTTGAGATGTTATTGTGTAATATGAACTCTCTCTCTCTGTGTGTGTGTGTGTGTTTCAGGCTCTTGGGTGTTGCTACTTCCTCCATGAATCCTTGAAAAACATCCAACAGTTTGATTTCAAAGGTACGTGTGTCTCTTTAATCAATCCCATCAAAAGCAGCGGTCAAGGTTGTTCCAGAAGCCATAAAACATGCGAAGACGGAGTTGCCGATAGGAAACAGTAATGCTTATTAATATTAGGATTTAATTCATGAGATTTCAGGCTGTGGTAATAGTGCACTCAAGCTATTGGACAGTTAGCAGCGGTGACCTCATCAGCGGTAGGGGTCAGAGGTCGCGTGTCCCGGCGGTCACACTAATTAAAGCCACTCCCATTACACCGGTGTCAGCATTAGCATTAGCCGGACCGGCTCAGACCCGTGATCACACTCTTCATCAACACCACACCAGTGGACATCACATCATACCTTTAAGACTGGAGAGGGTCTTTAAAAAACAAACTAAAAAAATTATTTTAGTAAAATTTGTAAATCATGGGGATTTGTAAATCATGGTTTAATTTATAACTGAAAGAGGTTAAAAAGTTAAATATACTTTCACTGTATTACTTTAATTGGAGTTTACATTTATATTAAAAATATGTATATTAAAAAAAATAGATTATAAATATATAATCATTCTAATGTAATAACACATAGTATTATTTTTTTCTTTTTCCCTTAGTTTATATTTGTTTAATTTATGCTGATATAAATGTAAAAACTATTATTATTTTTTTTTAATTTAAAAAAAATATAATTATTGTTGCAAGAACTCAAAAGTAAAATTAAGTTTGTGTATGTATGTATATATATATATATATTTTTTTAAGTAAAATATATATATATATATTTTTTTAAGTAAAATATACGTTATATATATATATATATATATATATATATATATATTTTTTTTTAATTTTTTTTTTTTTTATGGAAATACGCACAGTATTAAATTTTAATTTTTCCTTTAGTTTTATATTTGTTTAATTTATGCTGATATAAATGTTAAAAAATATATAGTTTAAAAATCACAATGAGAATTATGCAAAAACTCAAAAGTAAATTCAAGTATATATATTAAAGAGTTTTTTTCTTCTTTCCTGTGGTGTTGCATTATAAGTTGAGCTTTGAAGACTGTAAATGAAAAATGACATCAGATATGCGAGAAGCTTCTCATTCCTCAGTGGATTGTCAGGATTGATTCCTCATTTGTGTTTCAGCAGTAGGTGGCGCAGTTGCCCTGAGCTCGTCCTCTAATGAGTGTGTGTGCATGTTCACATGATGATCAGCTTGAGTTGTGTTGTGTTTCAGCCAAGAAGTTCAAGAAGGTGTTGGGGAAGGAGGTCCACTGTGACGCTCTGAGCTCAGGCTCGCTGGAGAAGGAGAAGTTTCCTCAGGACTATTTCCCAGAGGTGAGTCACATGACCCTTCTGCTGCTGCGTCACATGACCCTTCTGTTGTCACATGACCATTCTGCTGCTGCGTCACATGACCGTTCTTCTGTTTTTTTGCTTTATTTTGATATTAATTTGAAATAATTCAGTGTGACTAAACAATAAATTCAGATATAATATGAAAAGATGTTTCAAAAGTTACACACACTTATATTTAGCTGTTTTATTTCTAAGTTTTTAAAGGTGTTTATATCTTGGAAATGAATGGAATATTGTAGTAAATATCATTTAGTTTATGGATGTCCTGATCCTGTTTCTACAGTTAGAGTGAATTACAGATTTCAGATGATCAGGTGTGTGTGTGTGTGTGTGTGTGTGTGAGACAGTAGGGCTGATGTATTAATAAAGCGTGTGTCTCTCTCTGCTTCAGTTCCTCAGAGGAACAGTAAATATATGCAGAAGCAGCTTTTCTTCCACGCGCTGATACAGATTTACACCGTCTCCACTTAATCTCCGACGCGAGCCGCGTCTCCACACGACGGGAAAACCATCACGTCTACACACACGCGACACACCAACAAGCGGCGTTCAGACGCAAAACAGAAGGAGAAAAGTTTGCGTATTGATTTATGTTGGTCTCATGAATCTCGGGAGAGCATCACTCCTCATAATGTTAGCCCGTTTAAAGCAGCAGATTTGTGTAGTCTCTCACACACACACACACACACACACACACACACACACACACGCTCAGTACTGAGAAATTGGTTGTTATCGTAGATCACAGATACGGCTGGAACCTCTTATGAAAGATGAATTAATTTCACTAATGCTTTAATGCAGGTTCCTCAGGCTGGCGATAACCTCGGCTTCATCCGTGATTTATGCCGACTTTTAGTAGATGAAACCGGCCGGATTCGCCATCCATCTGTTCCCTACAGGAATCCTATTAAGCGGGACGGGACCGAGTGTTTGGACCGCTTTTAGCGTCTGCTCGCGTGTGTGTTTGGTGCTGTTGCAGTCTGAGGGATGTGTTTCTCCTGTTCGATCACACCTGAGCTTTATGATTTATGAGATCATCTGGCCAGATGTGATCTGACTCATGTAATCAGATTACTAACTTCTAATTAGATTATATTGCATTTTTTGAACATATTTTCATATCCAGTGACCATCCCTAATTATTGATTCTGGAATATTACAAAAAAATGTAAGTAGAACAGGAAGACTTGCTATTTTC
Organism: Cyprinella venusta; assembly: GCA_038021265.1. Lineage (NCBI taxonomy): Eukaryota > Metazoa > Chordata > Actinopteri > Cypriniformes > Leuciscidae > Cyprinella > Cyprinella venusta. The sequence goes on along the minus strand of CM075869.1, from coordinate 37,525,154 downwards.
GTGTTTGTTCGTGTAACGCAGGGTTTTTTTAGTCAAAACTCTTTGAGCTAAAATAAAATTAAATAAAAAAAAATAGAATAAAATTTATTTTTAATAAAATAAAAAAATCTAAACTCTTTGAGCTAAAATGTTTTCACTTCAGATATTAAATTTTTTATTTTCATAATTTTACAACACATTTGCATGTTCATGGTTTTCTTATGGTCACATGACTTATGGTCATATGCATTGCTCTGGTCTGGTGTGCATTACCCACAATGCATTGCTCTGGTCTGGTGTGCATTACCCACAATGCATTGCTCCGGTTTGGTGTGCATTACCCACAGTGCACTGCTTCAGTCCGGTGTGCATTACCCACAATGCATTGCTCTGGTCTAGTGTTCATTACCCACAGTGCACTGCTCCGGTCCGTTGTGCATTACCTACAGTGCACTGCTCTGGTCCGGTGTGCATTACCCACAATGCATTGCTCCGGTCTGATGTGCATTACCCATAGTGCACTGGTCTCGTCCGGTGTGCATTACCCACAGTGCACTGCTCTGGTCCGGTGTGCATTACCCACAGTGCACTGCTCCTGTCCGGTGTGCATTACCCACAGTGCACTGCTCCGGTCCGTTGTGCATTACCTACAGTGCATTGCTCTGGTCCGGTGTGCATTACCCACAATGCATTGCTCCGGTCTGATGTGCATTACCCATAGTGCACTGGTCTCGTCCGGTGTGCATTACCCACAATGCACTGCTCTGGTCCGGTGTGCATTACCCACAGTGCACTGCTCTGGTCCGTTGTGCATTACCCACAATGCACTGCTCTGGTCTGGTGTGCATTACCCACAATGCATTGCTCCAGTCCGTTGTGCATTACCCATAGTGCACTGGTCTTGTCCAGTGTGCATTACCCACAGTGCACTGCTCTGGTCTGGTGTGCATTACCCACAGTGCACTGCTCCGGTCTGGGTCTGATGTGCATTACCCACAGTGCACTGGTCTGGCCCGGTGTGCATTACCCACAATGCACTGCTCCAGTCTGGTGTGCATTACCCACAATGCATTGCTCTGGTCTGGTGTGCATTACCCACAATGCATTGCTCCAGTCCGTTGTGCATTACCCATAGTGCACTGGTCTTGTCCAGTGTGCATTACCCACAGTGCACTGCTCTGGTCTGGTGTGCATTACCCACAGTGCACTGCTCCGGTCCGGTGTCCATTACCCACAGTGCACTGCTCCGGTCCGGTGTCCATTACCCACAGTGCACTGCTCCGGTGTGTTGTCCTTCAGTGGAGGATGTCTTGTTTAATCTGAGCCGGATGAGAGAACAGAGACAGATGGGGGGGTTTCTGTGCCGCTCTTCATCAATCACCCCTCGTGTTTATTAGTTATTACTCAGCCTGTGTGTGTGTGTGTGTGTGTGTGTGTGTGTTATTTATGAGCGGTGCAGATCTCTCAAGCGCAGTGGCAGAAAGGTCAGTGTGTATGAGCGTTCTGGACCGGCCCGTGACGTGTGTGTGTGATGTTTGATGGAGGGTGAATCGGCCACTGGACGCCAGAGATGAGATTATAGAGCTGGAGCATCAGAACCGATCGCTGGTCATGGGACCCGTCCGTTCATCACTGTCACACACACACACACACACACACACACATGCGCTCACACACACAAACACACACACACACACACACACACATGCACTCACACACACGCCTGACTTTTACACTGACCCAGTCCTGTTTACAGGAACAGCTCATTATGCATTTATTTTTATTTTGTCTATGTTAATTTATCTTGTTTTATTGGGTTATTATTTTCTGTCCTTATTTAAAGCAATATTTTATTATTTATTTAAATTTTTGAAATTTGATCTTATTTTATTTGGTTATTGTTTTCTTTCCATGTTTAAAGTAATACTTTATTTTATTAAAATATTGTCTTATTTTATTGGGTTATTGTTTTCTGTCCCTATTTAAAGGAATATTTTATTATTTATTTTAATTTTTGAAAATTAATCTTATTTTAATTTGTTATTGTTTTCTTTCCATGTTTAAAGTAATACTTTATTTTATTTTAATTTTGTCTTATTTTATTGGGTTATTGTTTTCTGTCCTCAAATTTTAAAGCAATAATTTATTTATTTATTTTTTCAATTTTTGAAATTTAATTCAAAAATTGTTTTCTCTCCATGTTTAAAGTAATACTTTATTTTATTCTAATTTTGTCTTATTTTATTGGGTTAATGTTTTCTGTCCATATTTGAATAAGTATTTCATTTTATTATTTTAGTTATTCGATTTTTAAAATCTAATACAGTTTTATTTTATTGGGTTGTATCCACATTTGAAAGAATAGTTCATCAGGCCTTTGGTGTGTTCTATATAAACACTCATTCTATTCTATTCTATTCTATTGTGTCAGTGCTGTGTGTGTGTGTGAGATATGGATATGATGTTCTCTTGAGGAAATGTGTGTTATTGACATCATCATGCGCCGGCTCGCTCCAGCTCTATATTAACTCAAGTATGCAAATGCAATTGAATTTGATACAGTTAATCTGGTCCTAATGCGTCTGAAAGATGTGAGGAGCAATCAAATCTCTCTCAGGCCTTTCATTTGCATCAGAGTTTTTAAATAAATTTAGTCAATTTGTAATTATGTGACCCGGCCAGTAATTAGTTTATTCATCGCCGCAGTGACTCCCCATTAGAGAGAGAGAGAGGTTATTTATTTAGTTTTCTTTGCATTGGTAATGAGGACACTCATAGCATCAATCTGTCTCGCATTTAATAACGTTCAGGGTCATGTGACTCAGATCAGCCTCCTGATTGGATCTTCCTCTCCATCACTGGATAGAGTTAACAGCAGACGGGGCAGATTCTGCTCAAACTGGGGAAACACATTCAACCGCTTCAGAAGACATGAGAGACTGTAAATGTGTGTGTCGTGTGTGTGTTCATGTGTGTGTTCCTCTCTTCCTGCAGTGCAAGTGGTCCAGAAAAGGCTTCATCAGAACCCGGTGGACTCTGGGCGACTGGTGAGTCCTAGACCCCTCCCAAACCAGAGAGAGAGAGAGAGAGAGAGTGAGAGAGAGAGAGAGAGAGAGAGGGAGGAAGGGAGTGGGAGAGAGAGAGAGAGAGAGAGAGAGACACCCCATCAGACCTACACACATGTATATAATGTTCAAGTCCAAGTTCAGAATTTTTTACATTTTTTTAAATATTTTTTATACCCATGACATTTATTTATTACCCATATTAATATATTACCCATTTATTAGTATTATTATATATAATGATATTATCCTTTTAATTGAATTGAACTATGATTATTATGTTGTGTATTAAATGTTCTACATCATTTTCTATGTTGTTTTGATGCTTTGGCGATACAACATGTATTTCTTTTGTCGTGCCAATAAAGCGTTCTGAATTGAATTGAGAAAGCGATCATAAACCATCAGTGAGCCTTCACAACTCTATATTCATTATTATATGATGCGATGCACAAATCATGGCAGAACCGGACACTTTCCAGAGCGTGCAAGACCAACATTAATCATTTAACAATCAAAGCAATCAAAGTAAAACACTTATTAAAACAGGATTTTTTTTATTTAACTAAATAAATGCTTGAAAATAAAAACATTCTAAATTAAGCACTTACTAAAATATGAGTTTTAAAATAGAATAATTATTTAAAAATAAATCCAATAAATATTAAACACTAAAATTGTCGAATGAAATTTAAAATAGTCATTTAAAGTAGAAAAAATTAAAATAAAAGCACTTACTAATTTTTTTTAATAAATGAAATGAAAAAAATTATAATTTACAACAAAAGCAGTCTAAATAAAATGCGTACTAAACATGATTTTTTTAAAATGAAAAAAATAAATTAAAAGATTAAAAAAGATTAAAAAATTAAATTAATTAAAATTAAAAGTACTTACTAAAAATATTATTAAAATTATTTAAAATAAAAACAACAAATATAAAACACAAAAATTATTTTTTGCTTTTTAAATAAAAATAAAATATAACTAACATTTTAAAATATTTTTTTTTTGACTGATTTAAAACGAGTCTCCGTCCACTCGCGCTCCGAACCGCACGATTAGATCAGGGATAATCACTTTAGCCCAGCAGTTCCTTATGACAGATGACACTGAGCATTACATAGAGAGAGAGAGAGAGAGAGAGAGAGAGAGGGTAATGTAATAGAAGGATGACACGAGAACAAGAGCGAGGGATGAGAGGAGAGCAATGAAAGGGTGATGGAGGGGTAACAGGTTTAGTCACACTGGGATCGTGTCAGTCTTAAACTGGCCTGCTGCTGGTTTCACTGGTTCTACAGGACAGAAACGTCTTCATTTGCATATTATTCAGAGCAGATTCACTTTATGAAGGTATTCTATTACATCACACTTTAATGATGCCATGAGAATTAAAAAAAAAATAAAAAAATTAAGAAAACATTCAAATAAAATCTGTTGCAATAAAATATAATAAATAATTAAAAATTTGTAATTAAAAAAAAGAAATGTTTGAAAATAAAAACAATACATTTAGATAAATATTTACTAAAAAATAAGAATTAAAAAAATAAAACTATAATAATAATGTTATAATAAATACTATTAGAATAAAATAAAAAATATATGAAATATTTAATGCATATAAATTAAATAATAAATATAAATAACACGTAAATAAAAACTATCAAAATAAAGTAAATAATTAAAACTAAAATACTTAAAGGTGCGTACTTCATGTCATGTGACCATTAACCAACATCATGGACCCGTGATCCTGAATGTGAAGATTTACTCTCTCTCTCTCTCTCTCTCTCCTCAGTGCCTTTGACCTGGTGAACATCCACCTGTTCCACGACGCTTCGAACTTGGTTGCGTGGGAAAAGAGTCCCTCGGTTTATACAGGCACACGACAGAAAGCTCTCGGCTTCGTGCTGGACAGGTGAGGGCCGTGTGTGTGCGAGTGAGTGAGAGAGAGTGTGTGTGAGAGAGAGAGAGTGTGTGTGTGCGTGTGTTTTACTCTCAAGGCGACTGAATTCCTCATGACACACACAGAGGAATCCGGGGGTTAAAGTGACCTGGATTATTTCTATCGGAGTATTTGTGAGATGAATATAGATGAGTGTTGTGTGTGTCGCAGGAGTTTATAAATCAGCCCCAAATGAGCAACAGTACAGTTAAAACCTTCGATGTGAGCAACACGAGAGGTCCTTTTCAAACTTCATTACGGCCGTATCTCAGCGTGACTGATGGCGTGATAAACTCTTCATCTGCGCTGTCCATTAGACACACTCCGGCCTCTGATTGGCCGAGGAGCCCAAGGCCTGAGTGGAAAAATATGATCTTTGAGACATAAAAGCGGAACATAATTCATGAGACGTCCGACGGCTTGATCACGTATGCGGAGCGTTTGCATGCATTTATTCAAAGTGGAGAGAGGTTTCACGGCAGGCTTTCAGAAGATTGTCTCACACACACACACACACACACACACACACACATGATCACAGGAAACATTCTGCATCTTTACATTAAAAAAAAATAATTGTGTGTGATTTATGAGTGTGTTTACCTATGGGGGGCCGTCCTCAATTCAGGCCCACACTGACTCCAGTCCCATGAGTGTGTGTGTATTCAGGTTTAAGTCCCCACCGGGATACACACACACACTCACTCTCTGTGTCTCCCTGAGAGGTAACCGCTGAGTGTGAAGTGTGTGTTCTGCGTGAGGATGTCCCCTCGAGTGGGAAACTCCTTCCCCCAAAGCAGTGAATCACACACACACACACACACAGAGAGAGAGAGAGAGTGAATAAAGGCGGGCTCTTTCTAACCTTTGGCAGCTCCAGTAACTCTATTCTCCTGTTGTGATCGAGCGGGACAATGTGCTGAACAGCCTTTAGAAACACCCGTACCTCCAACAGAGTCTCCATTCAGCGCTCGTTGGGAACCGGCTCTGGGCTATTGTGCCCGCGCTGTAACTCCTAAACCCCCCCCCTCTCTCTCTCTCTCTCTCCCTCATGCATTCATCTCGCTCTAACCTTTTCCCCAGGTGGAGCTAGTAATGCGTGTGTCTGTGCCGTCCGCTCTGTGTGGTCACTTGAGATGCACACACACACACACACACACCTTCAGATCAATGTTTTCTGGATGTTGTTTGAAAAAATTTTACATCCTTTTTTTCTTGGTTACACAAACTTTAAGGGAACGCTCCATTAATGTGTGAGGAATGAAAAGTACGCTGGACAGATGAACACACTGTACTACTAACCCTGTGTCTGTGAAACATCAGCTCAAAATAACCTCATTTATTATAGCAGGTTAAAATGGACACTTTTTGTGTGTGAGAAAAAAAACACACTGTTTTTGTGTGTATGTCCCTTTAAATGCAAATCTGAACATTCCAAGTTACATTTGAACAGACAAAAGGTTTGTTTAAATGTAACCTGTTTTGGAATGTGCAGAGAACATTTAAAAGTAACATTCCATTAATGTGTGAAGAGTAAAAAGTAACGTTCCATTAATGTGTGAAGAATAAAAAGTAACGTTCCACAAATGTGTGAAGAATGAAATAGAACGTTCCTTTGATTGTGTTTTTGTGTGTTTAAATGTCACTTGTTTTGGAATGTTCAGATTTAAAGGGACACACAAAAACAGTGTTTTTTTTTCTCACACACAAAAGTGTCCATTTTAACCTGCTATAATAAATGATCGTGCTATAATAAATGAGGTTATTTTAAGCTGATTATTTCACACCATAGATTTATATTACATCAAACAGTGAAGGGGGCGTAATACAGTATGTCACCTTTAAAGGAATGTGACTTTTCATTCTTATAATGATTATAATGTATTTATTGATAATCCAGCATACTTTTTACTCTTCGCACATTAATGGAACGTTACTTTTAATTCTTTTTATTCTTCACACGTTAATGGAACGTTACTTTTTATTCTTCACACAATTAAACGCTACTTTTTACTCTTCACACATTAATGGAATGTTACTTTTAATTCTTCACACACTAATGGAACGTTACTTTTTATTCTTCACACAATTAAACGCTACTTTTTATTCTTCACACGTTAATGGAACGTTACTTTTTACTCTTCACACACTAATGGAACGTTACTTTTAATTCTTTTTAATTGTTCACACATTAGTGGAACGTTACTTTAAAACGTTCTCTGAACATTCCAAAACAAGTTACGTTTAAAAAATGTCCACTTGAAACATTCCAGAGAAAACATTCCATGAATGATGTATAAATAGCATTATTAATAACGTTCTATTAAAGAGTGTTTGTTAACAATAACCCTGTCCGGTGGTAAAGCGTCCGCTATCACCAACATTTGATAATTGGAGCCGAACGCTCATGCATGTGTGATATTTGTCTGGTTTGGACGCGACACGGATCAGTTCCTGCTGTCCTTTGTGTGTCCAGATATGTTCCCATTTGCTCTTCCTTTCAGGAGATGTGCTCAGGTTCAGGCCACAGCGGTTTTACATCACAACTGTGAAATCTGGGCTAAAAGAGCCCCTTTGTGGCCGGCTTTTATTTTCACACAAATATAGTCCATTGTCAGGCCGCTGAAGTTAATTTGATCAACATTGGAGACATTTAACTTTTCTGTTCAGTCAAAAGGCTTGTTTCATGCTCATTTTTGGCCCATTGAAAAGCCGTGATTGGCAGAAAAATAATGTTGCCGTTAACAATTCAGGGCAATTAGTTTCCCAGGGGGAAGCGCCGGGCGTTCTGGACGCCACACAACTATTCTTTGTCACTTTATGGATGGTCATCAGTCAACTGTCAGCCGGCTCAAAGAGACTCGGGCTAAATGTTTCCCTTTTGGCTTTTCCCAGAACAACAGGCTGAAAGAGAGCGAGCGAGAGAGAGCTCTGTGTGTGTGTGTGTGTGTGAAGAGAGAGAACCAAATGTGTCAATAAGTGGAAAGTTTTTAACAGAAATGCTGAACAGTTTAGATTTTCATTTATTTATTTACACTTGTTTATTATAATGTTTCTTTTACTTTATATTCTTTACTTTCTATTGTGAATGGTTTATTTTCCATTCACAGAACTTTCGGGAGATTTTGAGATTTGAGTTTTTATCTTTAGGAATAATGCAGTTTAGATTTACTTTTGCTGATGCTTTTATGCATAAAGTGGCTATTTTAATATCTGTGTGTTTTTACTATTTTTTTATTAAATGCAAAGCATGTAGATGTATAATGAGACATTCTGATAAGTAACAACCAATTACAAAAACACTCGTCAAAATCATAGTAATAATACGTATACACACACAACCAATTACAAAAACGCAAGTTTATTTTTATGTCAAAATAATAGTACTAATATTTATTATATATATATACACACACACACAGATTTGAACCCGTGTCCTCGACATCACTCATTTAAACTCTACTATTAATATAGTTTAATATGTTTCTCCTCATGTGTGAATAATTTGATGAGTGGTATTGTGTGTGTGTGATGAAGATGCTGCGATGTGTAAAGTTCATGTGAGATGTGTGTTGGATGCTCGGGGTGTGTGTGTGTGTGTGTGTGTGTGGCAGTGATTTGTGGTGTTTTTGTGTCTGCCGGTGTGTGTTAGTGCGCCGCTGCTGAATGGAGGTATTAGTGTCGATCAGCATTGACTTCGTTCACTGCCTTCTCACCCTGGGAGGCCCAGAGGTCAAAGGTTAATCAGTCAGCCAGGCCCCTTCACACCCTACACACACACACACACACAGCCTCCATACACTACCATCATGACCACGCACACACACACACACACATTCACTCACACATTCTTTCACTCATTCACACTCTCTCTCTCTCACTCGCTCACTCTCTCTCTCTCTCTCTCTCACTCACTCGCTCGCTCGCTGACTCACTCACTCACTCACTCACTCACTCACACACACACACACACACACTCACACTCACTCACACACACACTCACTTTTAAGTCCAGCATCGACCTCATGCGTAGCTGTGGTGTGTGTGTAGCGCGCGTACTCTTTGTTGTACCCTGACACACACCTCTCCAAAAATGTTACAACGCATCATTCTACATGGATGTGAGCGCTGTGATTGGTCTGTTAGAGCCCCTCCCTCGTGTTTCACACGCTCCCTCTGTGTGTGTAACTGCGCATCAACGTGGACAACCACACAGACGCTCATATATAACATTATAAATGAGACTTTACTCGCTCTCTCTCTCTCACACACACACACACACACACACACCTGACAGCTCCGAGGGAATGGGGTGGTCACCTCTGAAGGTCAAAGGTCAGTCCTGAGGCCTCGGTGGTCCATTGAGCCGTCAATGAACACATTCCCGGGAATACCAACATTCCCCTGATTCCCTGATTCTGCTCCAGTCGGACAAAAGCTGTGAGCTTCACTGGGGTTTCCACAGCAGCGTCACTGAGGCGCTTCACACACACACACACACACACACACACTCACACTCACTCACACAGGTGTCTCACACACACACCAGCACATGCTTCTGACACCATACCTGGCAACATTCATATGCATTACTGCTCACTTATTTATATTTACATTTTTATATTTATTTAGTGAGTAATTAAGTTTAATTAAGTTTGATTATTTATTTATGTTTAATTATATTTTTATCTTTAGTAAGAGATTTACAAAACTAAAAATATTATTTAAATTATATATATATATATATATATATATATATATATATATATATATATATATATATATATATATTATTTTAAAAATATTTTTAGTTTTGTAATATATATAAATATATAAACATATATAAATAGTTTTATATATATATAATAATTAATTGTAATATATAAATAATTATATATATATATATATATATATATATATATATAATTATTTATATAGATATTTTAATAAATATTATAAAAAGAAATATTTTATTAAAGATTTTAAATATTTAAATTAAATAGATAATTATTAATTATAAATGATTACTACATTTGACTACAGACACAAAATGTACAGTAAAATTAAAAATGTAACGTCAATAAAGTATATAATATTATTATTTCTAAAACATGTAATAGTAATGCCATAGAAATAAAGAATAATATTATTATTGATAAATATATATTTATCAAAATTTTAAAATTATTTATATAGATATTTTAATAAATATTGAATATAAATAAATATTAAAAATATACATTTCATCACAGAAAAAAATATCTTACCAGATGTAAATTTGACATGATTTAAAATATTTAAATAAAATAAACATTAAATATAAATGATAAAAACATACATTTTACTATAGACACAAAATGTACACTAAAATTATTTTTTTAATAAAATAAAGTAAAAAATATATTTTAATTATATTAAAAATATTTTATAATAATACCATATTAATAAATAAGATTAGAAATACATGTAACTACAGAAACAAAACTTATTTTACATATATTTTTTTTTCCAAAATTACAAACGATAATAAATGTAATAATAAATAAACACTGCATAATATTAATTATTAAAATGATGTGTTGGATTCTGCCTGTGTCCTGCATCCTAGTTTTTGTGCCATGTTTAAAACATCCGTGATTTGGATAGAATATGAATATGGAAACTCTGTTGTGTGTGTGTTATAGTGTGTGTGTGTGTGTGTGTGTGTGGGACCCCCCACCTGACCCATTGACGAGTCTAATGTGTGGCCCTCGGGGGCCCCGGGGCCGGGCTAAAAGTCAGCGCTAGAGCTTTAGGAAACGAGCGTGTAAACAGAGCGTTACCTTCTGACCCGCCGCTCATGACTCGAGTCTGAGGACAAAACCAGCGCATTAGACATGCCTATTACTGAGAGAAAGCCTCTCACACACACACACACACAGAGACGCTTCACTCCAGCTCTAACCGCTCTCCTTTCTCTGTGTTTCACCCTCGGGGTGTGTGTGAGATGTCATCATCTCTGTGTTATACTCGGACCAGTTTGAGACGGTGAGCTGGAGTGTGTGTGTAGTGCCGGAGATGTAAAAGTGTGTGTTTTATGAGCGCGGAGAGCCTTCTCTTTTACGGGGCCATAAATACATTGTTATTAGGTGTTGGGAGTGAGCTGAGATTTATCCCGGCGATTAGCCGGCCTAGCATCCTCTTTCCATTAATCCATATACACACACACACTCACACCATCACACACACACTCCAGCTCCAATTCTTCATCACTCTCTCAAGTAAATTATTTGCTGTGGGGAGTTAATTATTCCTCGTTTAAGGTGCGTTTTTTAAGCCGAAAGAGGCGTTTCTGAGACCTCTTGAGTTCGGCACTTCATGAATTGTACTGAGAGTGAACTGAACACACACACACACACACACACACACACACATGTTCAGTTAGAGTGTGACATCACTGCTGATCAGCTGTCAATCATCTGTCACTCACACACACTCGTCCACTAGGTGGGGCTGCTGCACAGATCATGTCTGACTTGTGTGTGTGTGTGTGTGTGTGTGTGTGTCTGCAGGATCACGGATCAGCGGTTCGAGCGACTGCCGTATTTCATCTTCGGGGACTTTAACTTCAGGTTGGACTCCAAGCAGGTCATTGAGGTCAGTCAAACACACACACACAAGCATGAACCGCTCTCGGTCACACACTCCAGCCCTGCTCACAGTAGCGTCTATCATATGTTTTTAAAGTACTACATTTGTTAAAGAGTGAAACACTGCTCATGCACAACATTCTGCGTCAAGAGAGCGTTGCGTCCTCCGTCAGTCACGTGACAGTGCCGTCACACACACTCATCTGCTCGCGTCATTATTGGAGTATTCTGCTTATAATACTTCTGTGACTCACTGCATTTGCTAAAATGTGCAAGTGAACACACCACTCGAGTTCCATAAAATAAATTAGAATGTGTCCCACAATGCATTGTGCTCGAACTGTCTGTTTCCAGGTTTAACCTCATCTCAGCTTGATATTTGGACATGGAATATCTGAACTTGAAAGACTAGACTTGAGTATTGTCTGTTGTGCATCTCGTGATCCACACACACACACACACACACCTAAAGATTTATAACTATGAATGAAAATGAAATGGCAAGCTGAATTTGAATGCAAACTGGAAAGTTTTTCTGCACTTAAATGTGTTTTATTATAATGCATTCTTTTGCAAAAAATCAAACCTTATGAAATTATTAAAATTTATATATATATATATATATATATATACCACTGAAATGGTTTTTCTGCTCAACAAAGCTGCATTTACTTAATCAAAAATGCAGTAAAATTGTGAGATATTATTATAATGTAAATCACGTGTTGTCTATGTGAATATACAGTAAAGTGTAATTTATTCCTGTGATCAAAGCTGAATTTATCATCATTACTCCAGTCACATGATCCTTTCACAAATCACTCTAATTATAATAATCACTCTTATTATCAGTGTTGAAAGGTTTTTTTTTTTATAACATTTATCTGAAATAGAATATTTGTCAAATTATAAAAGTCTTTAATGTCACTTTTGATACATTTAATTCGTCCTTGATGAAGGAAAGTATTTATTTTCTCTTATTTCTTTCCCCCCCAAAATAAAAAAATTCTTACTGACCCCAAGCTTTTGAACTTGGGTTAGTGTATAATGCTGTTGTTTTTAACTTTTTTTATTTTTTTTATTATCAATGATTCCTAAAAAGGCTGTTTTCAACACTGATCATAATCATAACTGTGTGTTGATCATCTGATCCTCATATTAGAGTGATTTGTGAAGGATCATGTGACACTGAAGACTGGAGTAATGATGATGAATTCAGGAATAAATTACACTTTACTGGATATTCACATAGAAAACAGTTGTAATATAATTTCACAATATTTCTGTTTTTTTCCCTGTTTTTAATTAAATAAATACATCATTGGTGAGCAGAAGAGATGATATATACTGTATATATATATATATATATATATATATATATATATATATATATACATACTGTATATATATATATATATATGTATGTAGTCGTATATATTGTGCTGATATTTGATATTATGATGAGTTCACTAAAAAGTGTGACATAAACGTTAAAAACACCTTAATGTACCAAAACAGTGATATTAAAAGACCAGCTTATTGATGATGCATGTTATATACAGATGAGCCAGAATATGAAGGCAACGGACGAAATGGTCAATAGTTGTCTTTATAAAAGTAAAAACTCTTAAGAAGAAACTGTGCTTCTGTTCTGGTTCATCTGCTCGTCTGCATCGTTCATAAACATAACTGTTGGATGTGGTCTATGATATCAGTGTCTTCCTTCAGGACTCGGTACAAACCTGCTGAAAATGAATGGAGGAGAGCTCTTCAGTGTGTGTAAAGAGTGTGTGTTGCTTTTCTCCCTCTGAAGGGTGTTTTAAAAGGCATCATTAGCACACAATGAGTGTGAGTGTGTGTGAAAAGCCTCCTCACATAACAAAGCTCACAAGGGCCGATCCGCAAACACAGCTGGGCTCCTGAGGGCCCTAATGAGCCGTATATCTGCGGCCCGTAAACCAGCGCTGTGTGTGACGCGCTCATTGTTCTCACTCAGGTCCTGTGTGTGTGTGACGCGCTCATTGTTCTCACTCAGGTCCTGTGTGTGTGTGACGCGCTCATTGTTCTCACTCAGGTCCTGTGTGTGACAGGAAGGAGGTGCTCATTGAATTGCTGTTCGCGATCTAATGATGCAGGACGGGTTTCATCTTGTGTGGTTCAGCTCAAGGCCTTGTCCACACTAATGCACTTTCCTTATTATTTTCATATCCTGACAACCACCTAGCAACGAGTCAAGTCAGCTTTATTTATACAGCGCTTTTTTACAACGCCGAGTGTTTTTTAGGGCAGCTTTACAGAGATATCAGGAGAATGATGCCACACAGTTTGTTTCTACAAGAAAATATCATCACAGTCCGGCTGAAGAAAGTTCAGCGATGGTACATGTTTGTTGAAAAAGATATTAATTTAGTTTATATATATATATATATATATATATATATATATATATATAATGGTGTCAATGCAGGAGATCAATAATATTTTTGGATATTAGATTAAATGTCCCCAAATAAGCTAGACAAAGGCGGAAAAAAGCAACACCCTTGCAACAACTCAGCATACCCTGGCAACCACATAGCAACACCCTTGTAACCACATAGCAACACCCTAGCAACCACTCAGCATACTCTTGCAACCACATAGCAACACCCTTGCAACCACTCAGCATACCCTGGCAACCACATAGCAACACCCTTGTAACCACATAGCAACACCCTAGCAACCACTCAGCATACTCTTGCAACCACATAGCAACACCCTTGCAACCACTCAGCATACTCTGGCAACCATATAGCAACACCCTTGTAACCACATAGCAACACCCAAGCAACCACTCAGCATACTCTGGCAACCATA
>CM075869.1:37423177-37500677 GCA_038021265.1 Cyprinella venusta | reverse complement strand
AACATTTGTATACAGTGAAAACATCTGAGTAAGATTATAAATCAGCACCAAGATATAAAGATGACCATAGTACCACTCCACAGATCTGATTTTATACATATGAATCATATATATGTGTGTATGTATATACTATATAGATGTATAATTATTTAATATTTATAACGGTATATTATTTTTACATAAATATTGTGTATATTTGCATATACAATATAGATGTACAATTATTTAATATTTATAACGTATAATATTTTTACATAAATATTGTGTATATTTGCATATACAATATAAATGTACAATTATTTAATATTTATAATGGCATGATATTTTTTACATATATAAATATATATGTATTGTTAATTTATTTATGTTAATATATAGTGATATATATACTATTATATATGCATATATAGATATATTATTATTCAATGTATAATATATTTATATTTAAGATTTTATATATATATATATATATATATAATACATTTTTTTACATATTTAATTATATTATTAAAAAAATCTTGTTTTGTGTAGAGTGCTTTATGTCAATATTTATTGTAACCACCATCATGCAAATGAATTGCAATTGCAATATAATCATGAATTAATTAATTGATTTCTGGTCCCTATATAATACTTGATTGTGATTTGTCATTTTTAATCATTCTTTTTGTCTAATATTGATGTCTCTAAACTGTATAATGGATTGTTGTCTCTTTCTGCTGACCAAATATTCAGTGTTTTGAATATGCAGTCGGTGGGTCCGTGTCCTCCAGAATATGAGCAGATTTGATGTTTTTACCGTTTTAGGGTATTCTGAGTCTTCAAGCATTTGTTTTTCTTTCTCCGTTTTGGTAATTCGGCAGTTTTGGGGAAAAATCAAAAGCGAATGAAATGCGAGATTTGTGGCGGCGCGACTCAAGATCTCAGTGTCTTTGAGCTGTTTTTCTGGGTCTATTCACCACAAAATCAGCTTAATGAGAGCAAAGCGCATTAGCCCGGGGGTCCGAGAGCCCAAACCACTGAAAGATGGAGCGATTTGTTGGCTCTTTAGAGAGAGGCTTAAGGTCTGTTTGTTCTGATCCGTCGCGCCTCTCTTCTCCAAGCGCCGGGTTTGTGACATTTCCCTCCGAAGGGGTTTTTCCTGCCGGTTTTATTGGCTTGACCTGATTAGCTAATCTGTGCTTTGAATTTCAATGTGTTCTCGGCACTGGGAACTGCCACATCGAGGATTACCTCATTCAACTGTCCTCAAACACAGATGGCCCAATGTTTAACTAATTGTTAAAAGAGTCGACAAAAGGGAATTTAACCGCGCACACAGTCTTTAAGGTCAGCGAAGAGAGATGCTCCTTTCGCCTGTGTCGCTCCTCAGACGTGCTGTTGTTTCCAGGTGTGTTTATGTTGTGATGTTCATGTGTGGTGTCTCGTCCCGTTCTCAGAGTCTCTGCTCGACCGCCACCATGCAGACGGTGAAGTCCGCTGACACTAATGAAGTGCAGAAACTGATCTTCAGAGAGTCCGACAACGACCACAAGGTGAAGCGCTTCTCAGATCACTGACGGAAAACACTCTCTAATCAAACACTCAGAGCCCACACACACATCCGTTCAACTCAGAGACAGAGAGAGAGAGAGAGAGAGAGAGAGAGAGAGAGAGAGAGATGGGGGGAGAGAGAGAGAAAGATGCATGGATGGATGGATGGATGGATGGATGGATGGATGGATGGATGGATGGATGGATGGATGGATGGATGGATGGATGGATAGATAGATAGATAGATAGATAGATAGATAGATAGATAGATAGATAGATAGATAGATAGATAGATAGATAGATAGATAGATAGATAGATAGATACATAGATACATAGATGGATAGATAAATGGATGATAGATAGACAGGCAGACAGACAGATTTATTTACTGTCACTTTTGATTAATTTAATGTCTTTACTGAATAAAAGAATGAATTCTTTAAGACTTTAGCAGTGACACACACACATTAGATGATGTTCAGATTGATATTGACTGAGTGTGTGTGTGTGTGTGTGTGTGTGTGTGTCTCAGGTCCTCCTACAGGTGGAGAAGAAGCTGTTTAACTACATTAACCAGGACGTTTTCCGGGAAAACAATGGAATGAAGGTTTGTGTCGAGCTCATGATGTCATTTGGGTTCATGTTATGAATGTTTGATTCTGTGTTCCTGAAAGAGACGTTTGACGGAGAGTTTAAGATGATTATATGAACACTGGATGTGATGGTTTCGTACTCAGTGTGCAGACAGAACAGCTGTATAGGCTACGGGTTAGGTTATATACTGTACCCAAATAATACATTAGTTATCCAACTGGCTGCTCAATCACACATTAATCGACCCCAAATTTCAATCTGATTGAAAGGGGAGGTTTATTTCTTTCATAATCCAGTCGAGAGAACATAAACACTTGATCGAATTGAAAACTGAAAATGAAAGCACTGCACATATGATGTGCGGAACGAGCTCCCCCCCCCGCTGGACCTGAATTGACAAAAAACCTCTCAAAATGCTGGCTGTGGACGCGAAAAACGCCGAAAATCAAACCCGAGCCGAATTTTTTTATGACGGACGAAAGTTTTGGAGGCGGTGTGCAAGTGTTATTGACATAACGTGAGGTCGAATTTTTTTTAACGTGCGAAAAAATTTCGGATGCGAATTTCGGACTCAGTGTGCAATGGCCTTAAACCTTTGAACTTTCAGTGTGTGTGTGTATGAATGTCTGTTTGTTTGTGTGTGTGTGTATGTGTGTGTATGAATGAGTGTCTACATGAATGTGTCTGTGTGTGTGTTTATGAATGTGTGTAATTATGTGTTTGTGTGAGTTAGAGCCAGACCGATATATCGGCAGACGGATATTATCGGCCGATATTCGGCATTTTCCAAACTATCGGTATCGGCAGTTATAATGGCCGATAAATGAATATTTCAAAAATAAAATAAAAACGGAGGAAACACGCTTGAACCATGTCATGAGTGTTGGAGTTGTATAGTTTGTCCACCAGAGGGAGTTGGTCACGATACATACATCGCTTGATTAATAATTAAAAGATCATCCCCATCAGTTCTCTTAACTCAAATAAGCAGGACAAGATTTGTGACTATCATGTCCAGTTTTGCTGCTGTTAAATAAGCCGAGAGTGAAGCGGATTAGCTAGTAATAGTTACGTTACGTTGTTACAGTGTCGTTGACTGACTGTCCTTTTAACTTTTGACAATGTGACTGAAGTATTTCTTTAATAGCGCGTGACAGTTATAGCAATGAGACGCATCATCTCTCCTTGGCCTGTTATATTGAAAATGTGTGTTTTGCAATTTGTTGCGCGTTTCTGAAATAATCATTTTAAAAAAATATCTGCCGATATATCGGAATTTTGGATTTTGAAACCAATGAATATTTGAATCGGTATCGGCCTTCAAAATCCTATCGGTCGGGCTCTAGTGTGAGTGTGTGTGTGTGTGTGTGTGTGTGTGTGTGATGGATCCTCTGATGGCACAGAGAGATAATCTGACGGTCATGCTCTACTTAAACACCATCTTATGATCCTGGAAAACAAACTGGCCCCCAGAACGACGGATGTCCCTGTTCTCCCAGAATCCTTCATCAAACACTGGACTTGTACCGGCTTGACAGAAATTTAATTCGAGGCAGCTCTCGAAAATAATTATTGTATTTTGAAAGGAGTAATCATTGGTCAGGACATGATTGAATACGTCCATGCCTATTGACTTTTGCGATGATTAATAGGTTTGTTTAGTCGATAGAGCCATCGAAATTGTATAATTAATTATCCGTGTGGCTGTCAGGCGCTGAGGATGGAGCGCTCTGATGAGGATTTGGGAAGATTAAATTTCTGCCGGGCCGTTGCGTCGAGGGGCTGCGTGTGTGTGTGTGTGTGTGTGTGTGTGTGTGCTGAATGAATGAAGGAAGCCCACTAACTCTCATTGATTTTACTTCAGTGTCTCTTTATTGAAACTTTATCAGGTGGATCCGAGGGAATCCGGAACGAGTGATGAACTTTTGCGTCTCTCCTCCTCGTGCGTAAACACACACCGCTACATCGCTCAAACTGCAGTTTTTAAGAGTCCGAATAAATAAATAAATAACAGGAGCCGCTCATCCGTCCCGCGCCATATTTCTCCTGTCATCCGCGCGGAAGCCGTAGCATCGCTAATCAAACCGACACGGATCTCACCGAGACCATCACGTCGGCCCAGTTCCAGTGCTTTCATTCACTCTGAACACAACACGGGGTTAAAAATAATATAGTAATTATATAATAAAAAAATGATAAAGTATAAAAATAATTTTTAAAAAATAATATAAATATAAATATATAATTTATAATGTAAAAATAATATAAAATAATAAAAAAAAGATATATAATAATAATTTGGGTTGGGGAAATATAGGACAGAACACACGTTGGGTTATTTTTACCCTGCAAATTGGGTTGTTTATTTAACCCTCAGGTGCTCTTTGGTCATTTCTGACCGAAAAATTTTTGTTTTGAATTTTTAAAAATCACAGCTTCATCAGAATGTTACGAAACTTGGTGACTTTTATGGCATTTGGTATGTGAACACAAAACAAAATTTAAGTCATGATCCGAGCAGACTAAGTGGTCGTAAAAAAAATAGTCACACTTGTGGTCTTTGGTCAAAAATGACACCCATAGGAAATGAATGGGAAACTGACAAAAAAATTCTCTGAATTTTTGTATGTACAATCTACAAATCGGCCACAATTCTAACAAAAAAAGTACACCGCAGGAAAGGGGTGACACTCTACAACATCTAGAGTGCAAAACAGACACACCCACTCATACTAACACACTTTTATACACATACACACCAATAAATTTTGATTACAAAAAGTGTTTTGAATTTTTAAAAATCACAGCTTCATCGCAATATTACGAAACTTGGTGACTTTTATGGCATTATGTATGTGAACACACAAAAAATTAAGTTCATGATCTGTGCATGCTAAGTGGTCTTAAAAAAATTGTCACACTTGTGGTCTTTGGTCAAAAATGACCCCCATAGGAAATGAATGGGAAATTGTAAAAACATGATATTTTGTTTTTTTGTCAATTTTTTTATAAGAAATAGTTTTTGAGATTTCGTCAACTATATATTCAAATCCACAAACAACAACAAAAAAAAAATGTGTTCATAAACGTCTGGAGAATTCACATGCCTCTCCATAGAGAGCTGTACATGCCATCTAGTGGTTACACCATGATTCTACACTTTTTCTCTATACTGGAACCAGATGGTGCTAATTTTCTTCAAAAAATATATTTTTTTTCTGAAGGCCTAGACTCTATATTAAACTAAAATACTGCATTAATATTTTTTTGAAAAAATAATATATATATATATATATAGAAAAATATATATATTTTTCCATGGCAAAAATAAACCATAAATATTTCATAAATATTAATAAACTCAATTAAATTGTCTCAAAATACTAAATTAAAAAGAATAAATATTATAGAACACAAATCAATTGCATTGGTTTTACTGGGATGGAGAAAGTTTAATTTTTAGGTGTCCGGTCACTTTTGACCGGGAAGATAACAAGTGTGACTCCGAAACGAAGAGCACCTGAGGGTTAACCCAGCATAATGGGTTGATTTAACTTATTATTTTTACTATAGTACATACTTTTTTTTGTACTTCATACATGAAGCGATGTTTACGGATTAACTTAAATCCTCTGAACCTTTTAAAAAATACTCCACAGAACCACCGGCTTGCACGATAAATCCTTTATTTTTGATCATATTTTACAGTATAGTATATTTTATATCGTTTTTAACACATGGCTTGCAGTTGCATGATGATTCAGTTTGAGTTTTAATCAGCCTGATTACGGTGATATTGTGGTCAAATCATCATCTCTGCTCTTGTTTCCAAAACAGGTTTCAGAAATGATAATCAGCAGATACTGTACAATATCATACTGTAGTTTGTAGATCGATCAGTGTTGAAATGCTGCGTTTTCTTTCTTTTTAAAGACAGATTCATATTGATTATTGGCTATAACATATATCAGCGGATGGCCAGTCTAAAACTAAACCTTATGATGTTTATTAGACCTAAAGAGAAAACACTTTACTACAAGGTTCATTAGTTAACATTAATGTATTTACTAACATGAACTATTAATGAGCAATGCATTTGTTACAGTGTTCGTTAATATTTGTTAATGTTAGTTAGTAATCCAGCTGTTCATTGTTTGTTCATGGTAGTTTACAGTGCATTAACTAATGTTAACAAACACAACCTTTGATTTTAATAATGTATCAGTAAATGTTGAAGTTAATATTAACTAATATTAATAAATGAAGAAGTATTGTTCATTTTTAGTTCATGTTAACTAATTAACCTTATTGTAAAGTGTCATTAATATGCTAAAGATGAATTATAAACCCAGTGCATTGTTGAAAATTTCCTGACATTTGAGCGCCAAAATTACAATGAATTACACAAACAAGCTGTAATATTTCATTGGCTTTAACTTTTGAACATTGAAGTATAAAGTTGATTGTGTGTGTGTGTGTGCGTGTGTGCGTGCACTGGTATATACTGAAAATAATGTTTGTCATAAATACAGTGGAAATATGGCTGCTGCAATGAAAGTAAAGTGTGTGGTGTAAAACTCAAATTAAATGACCTCTCACCCGGCTCTTATTGATGGTCTTTAATGGCATCAGCTGTTGTCAGGGCTCTTATTTGACGATACATAAATCAACGCACAATTATGTTTGGATCCGGTGAGCTGGACGTCCCACACGGGTCTCGCCGTGACTCTGCCTTCGCTCCATCAGTGAGAACTGATTTAAGATGCCGTGTGTTTATTGGGCTGAGATCGTGATTTCCAGCCGGACGCTTGGAGGAGTTTATTTTATTTATTTATATGTGCTGTTCGGCTGTGAGCTCCAGTCTCCTTCAGACACACACTGTCAAGGTCATTGGTGCTGAGGGATGGAGAGCTCTAGATACGCTGGAGTGAGACGGGTTTACTGTGACCCACCAGAGCAGCAAATCATTCCGCTTAATTGACCCGCATCAAATGTAGTGTGAAATCTCAGCGTGTGGGTCTCTAGCGGCTCCATCAGTTACTGAACATTTACAACAACACACGTCAACAACACATTCATATGCACAATAACACATGCGCATCAACGACACATGCACAAGATCAGGTAACGCTTCCTTTTACAGTCCAGTTACCCATGTAAATACTATGTACTTATTTTAATAACTACAATTACTAGGTAATAACTAGTACTAACCCTGACCCTACCCCTAAACCTACCCCTGTTCCATGTACTTACCTCATATTAGCATTACTTTCTAGGTAAGTACACTGTAAGTACCCTGCAAGTACTGTACTGTAAAAGGAAGCATTACCCAATATCACATGCACAAAATCACACTTATTTCTTGAATGGGCCATAAATTATGAAATATCTTATAAAATGTAAAAATGTATGTGACACTGGAAGTATAACTTGTGTGTTTGTGTGTGTGTAAAGTGATGAATGTTGTTCATATGCCCTCCTGAACTGCAGGCGCCACTGAACACCTCACTGCACACTCAAATAATGACACACACACACACACACACACACACGTTTATCTAAAGAAGCATGTCAAAGACATGTTAAAGTGAATTATAATAACTTCTGACTGACTCAAAAACCATATAAATTAGTTTGTATCTTTAGATCGTCTGCAAAAGGAGTTTCTTTCACATTAAACACTCTCCTGGAGGCAGTTTCATGCACAAAATCCACTGTGTGTGTGTGTGTGTGTGTGTGTGTGTGTGTGTGTGTGTGTGTGTCATTGATCTATAAATAAACTCCCTTTGATTTGTGCAGTTTTTGTTTATGTGTGACTTAATTAGTTAGTGCTGATAGTTGTCACACACACACACACATACAGTGAAGGTGTCATGTACACCTGTTGATTATTCTTCTAATAATTAATGTGTACACATCCAGGCTAATTATTCTGCAGTGTTTGATTAATGACTTTAGAGTCTCAGTGTCTCAGAAAGAGAGGACAGCTGGGAAATGATTGATGAACACACACGACGCACGACACGGAAGCTGTCATACGTGTGCATGAAACACACACACACACACACACACACACACACACACACACACACACACAGAGTCGAGATCAAATGCTGCGCTTCTCTGGCTTAATCAAATTGTTGTATATATGTTAATGACCTGTGTGTGTGTGTGTGTGTGTGTGTTTTCACACATGTTCTAATTTGTTACACAAAATTGTTATGTTATAATATTTTCTTCTATTATTTTGTTTCATTATTATTATTATTCTATGTATTCTATGCGATATTGTATTGTTCACAGTCATGCCAATAAAGCAATTTTGAATTTAATTTAATTGAAAAAGAGAAACTCTATTGTGTATGTTATATATTTAACATAACTGTCTTTGTGTGTGTGTGTTTGTCTCCAGCTTCTCCAGTTTGACCGAGAGCTGTGTGTGTTTAAGGATCGTCTTCATGAGCTGGACATCTCGTTTCCTCCGAGGTAAGAACACTAGAGCCGGAAAATCCAGACCCGACCCGGCCCGTGGTGTGTGTGTGTGTGTGTGTGTGTGTGTGTGCGCTCATGTTCAGTAATGACGCTCGACCTTTGACTCAATCAGAGCTTATAATGAAGCGCTGTAATCAAACAATAATTACTTGATGAAGTGCGGCTGCGAGAAGTGTGTGTGTGTTTATTGAAGGGACGGGTGGATTTATGGAGTGTGTGTGTGTGTGTGTCTGACCACTGGAAGTCCACTGCTCTTCTCAATGTGAAGCCGCTAATGAGTGTGTTAAACGTGATTGGATGCGTGTTGTATCTGTTATAGTCCGAGGTGAATGAATAGAGATGACTCACACACACACACACACACACACACACACGTGCGCTGTCAGATACGCCTCTCAGTGATCAAGAAGCAGCGATTGTTCTTTGTCATCCAGAAACACGCCTCGCCATCTGTGTGCTTATATAAGAGGCCATCGAGGTCACACACACACACACACACACACACACTCTCTGTCTCAGACACACACACACATGATATTCACTGCATCTTCATCACTGATCTGTTCTTGTGCTGATTTCACTGTAGAATATCACAACCTTTACGTTCAATCACGTGTGTGTGTGTGTGTGTGTGTGTGTGTGTGTGTGTGTGAACACCCGTATAAAACATTATCATGGTATCAGATACTAATGCCTTTACATGACGTTCACGTTGAAATATCAACATTTAAACTCCGACTGTCATGATTTGATTTCGTCAAAGATTTATTCACACACACATACACACACACACATAACTTTTTTTTAATGATTTAATAGTGATTCACTTTCGTAATAAAATTGATATAATTTGTCAGTTTTGTCAAATGGAAACTGATAACATTTTATTTTTCAGAATTCTTTGATGAATTAAAAGTTCAATAGAACATTATTTATTTTAAATATAATCTTTTGTAATATTATTAATATTTTTTAAAGTCACTTTTGATCAATTAAACACGTCCTTGATGAATAAAAGTATGAATTTCTTTGAAAAAGAAGAACTTTTAAAATGGTAGCATTTACCAAATTGTTGACAAAATTTTGCCGATTTATCAAATTTATGAAAACGGTTCATATTTCTGAGGAAACTGATACATTTTATTTTTCAGGATTCTACGGTGAATAGAAATTTTAAAAGAACAGAATTAATCTTAATATTTTGTAACATTATGAATGACTTTAAAGTCACTTTTGATCAATTTAATGCGTCCTTGATGAATAAAAGTGTGAATTTCTTAAAAAAAACAAAAGGTTTAAATAGCGAATACTGCGTCGTTAATGAACACCACGGCACTGAATGATTCTCGCTTTATTTACCATGTTTGTTGTGTTTCTGTTGGAATCTCTCGTCGCTGATGCTCGGTGTGTGTGTGTGTGTGTGTGAGAGTGTTGTAAAGCAGATGAAAGGCGCTGAGGATCTGTGTGTGTGTGTGTGACCCTTTACACGTCCAGCGCTCACACACACCGATGTGTGGAATTTGCTCGTGTCCCGCCAACTCCGGGCGCTGGAGTCGTGCCGACGGAGGCGATCAGTGAGAAACACACGCGGAATCATAAACACATCAATAACAAACCCTGCTTGTGTTCTTCATGAAGCAAAGCTAAAGTACACTCCACACTCAAACACAAATCTGGGTCAAATATGGACTAACCCAAATGTTGGGTTAAAAATGTAGTTAAAAAAATGTACAGTGAAAGTTGAAGTTGGGTTAATTTTTAACCCAACACTTGGGTTAGTCCATAATTGACCCAAATTTGGGTTAAAACAATCCAGTATTGTTTAGAGTGCAGTATTACGTGTTTCTAGTTATTCTCATAAAACGATCGGTAACACTTTACTATAAGGTGCATTAGTTAAATATTAATGTATTTACTAACATGAACTAACAATGAACACAGTACAGTGTTTATTAATCTTTGTTAATGTTAGTTCATAATAATCCAGCTGTTCATTGTGTGTTCATGTTAGTTCACAGTGCAGTAACTAATGTTCATTTCAACTAATGTTCATTTAAGATAAAGTAAGTATTGTTTGTTCTTAGTTCATGTTAACTAAGGTAGATACTAATCAGTTTCAGTTTTCAGTTTCAGTTTATTAGCCATTTGCAGTATAAAACCACATTGGAAAAAGATGTGCAAAAAGTCTCTCAAGGTGCAATGTCACACATAAAGGATATAACGTAAGACAGACAAGCAAATGCCACATACAAAAAAACTAAAAAATAATAAACTGTACAATAAAATCCATAATACTAAAAACCTAATTTTAAAGTGCTTTGTTTAAATTGATATGTTAATGTAACATAACTAATGTTAACCTTATTGTAAAGTGTCAAAAAAAAAAAGATTTGAATTTAATTTACTCTTATCCAGTGATTTTTGAATCTATAAAGTCATGTTACTTTCAAGGTGAAATTCTGTGATTACTTCATAAAATCATGGAAAATTATTATACGAGTCATTCAGTACACTGCCATTTAAAGTTTTAAAGTCTTTATTTCTCATCAAGGCTGCATTTATACAGTTATACAGTAAAAACGAAATATTGTTATAATGTAAATCATCTGTTTTCTATGTGAATATCCAGTAAAGTGTAATTTATTCCTGAATTTATCATCATTACTCCAGTCTTCAGTGTCACATGATCCTTCACAAATCACTCTAATATGAGGATCTGATGATCAACACACATTTATGATTATTATCAGTGTTGGAAACTGATACATTTTTATTTCCGGATTCTCTGATGAATATTAAGTTCAGAAGAACAGCATTTATCTGAGATAGAATCTTTGTAACATTATAAAAGTCTTTTCTTTCGATTGGTATCTTTTTTTAATTGTATTTTTGGATGATTTAAACTCATTAATGCACATTATGATGTTCATGGAGATTAAAGGAAGATGTTTCCCTCATTGATTGAATGCTTTATGATTTTACCGTGAGACTCGCTCTGTAAAATCAATGCGGAAATTGAGTAGGAATATTCCCAGGATGGTGTGTGTGTGTGTGTGGAGTCTAGACGGCTGAGGTTGTTCTGGCCGACAGGTCGTGAGGTGTGTGTATGAGTGTGTGTGTGAAGGGTCGGAGGTCATGTTCAGTTATTCTTCACTGTTGGGTGAGGATGTTGAGACTCACACACACTCATCTCTCCGTGTCACTTCACCACGGGACTTTCTCCAGTGGATGTGTGTGTGTGTGTTGTTTACTTTCACTCCGATAAACGAGCGTGCTTATTAATAAATGATTAATTTCCCTTTTCTTCATTTGCGTGACAGGCCTGTGTCTGGTGTGGAGGATGACATTATCATAGCGGCGTTAGTTCCGGTCCGCAGAGCTGATTGAACACGAGCGCTGATATTTCCTCTCTGATTGTTTCTTTCCACGTGTTTCTGCTGAAATGCACAAATATCTGCCATAATGCCTTTCCTCAGAGATCATAAAAATAAAAAATATATATATTATCTCTATAAAAGTTATATATGAAAAAATATCTCTTCAGCTATTGTATTAAAATTTAAATCTATTGCAAATATTGTTACCTGATATTTAAATCACCAGATTTCTATGGAGCCTTCCAGGTGAAAACACACGTAAACAGGCCCTAATATTAGGGCTGGGTAATAAATATCAATTTCTCGATATTAATCGATTCTCATTTTTACGAACCGATATCGATTCTTAAATCTCACGAATCGATTAGTCGTCCTGTTTCATTTGAATGAATGGATCATTGTATCGCGGCTGCGCGCATCCAAAAAATCGCAATAATCTTTGTCCTTTGTTACTATTGATATGAAACAAAGTCTCAATTTTCAAATTACGTCCATTTTCTTTAGAAACTCAAAAACATAAATAGCGTTTTGTGGCTGTGGCGTGAGATCGCTCTTAATAATACCAGTCACAGCGCCAAATAAACATGAATGAGCATCTGAAAGTGTGTTAAAGATAGAGGACAACTTATCCAAATCCGGATCATGACACATTGATTCACTCAATCAGCGTTTCAACCGTGGAAAGACGTCAGTTAAACAGCTTGTAATCAATGTATCGTCATATTTACCTCAGAAAACCCACATAAACTCGTTAGTCAGCTAGAAAAAATAACTCCAGAGAGGAGCGTTTTGATAAATATATACACCATATTACATATGCATTATAATCTTAATGTTCTTCAATATTTAATGCATATTTGAATAAATCTGGCAAGTTTTTATGACAGCCACCATTTAAATGTTTATATTTCGTATAATCTTCTTATTATAAAAATAAATGGTAATGCTTCCTTTTACAGTACAGTACTTGCAGGGTACTTACAGTGTACTTACCTAGAAAGTAATGCTAATATGAGGTAAGTACATGGAACAGGGGTAGGTTTAGGGGTAGGTTCAGGGTTAGTACTAGTTATTACCTAGTAATTGTAGTTATTAAAATAAGTACATAGTATTCACATGGGTAACTGGACTGTAAAAGGAAGCGTTACCAAATAAATAAAAGTGTAATTTAAGTGTTTGTATAGCTAAAACAGTTCATTATGACCTTCATATTAGGCTAATGAAGCCTATAGGCTACAACTAGACTCCCATAGTTTACAGCATTAGTTCAGAGATTTGATTCCCTTGAGAAAAATCGCCATTTATTGGAACTGATATCCAAAATAATCGATATTGAGTTGAATTGGAATCGAAATCGAATTGCAAGCTTGTGAATCGAAACCGAATCGAATTGTGAAATTTGTCTCAATACCCAGCCTTACCTAATATGTAGCGAAAAAACACCCAATCTGGCAACACCAGCCACCAGTGTCGCGTCGCCGTCGACAAAGCAGCGCGCGAGGAGGCGTCGTACGATCATTTAAACGTGTTTTATGACGAGGTTGGTGAGGATGGAAAAAATCTTACATTTCTGTGCAAACGCCCGTCGATAAAATAATTGTTGTGTGTGTTTGTATATGAGCTGTGGGAATTAATTTTTTTTTTAAAAGCTCGCAACAAATGGAAAAAAACAACTATTAACTGAACTAGTTCATTTTAAAATGCACTGTAAAAATGAATATGCTTTATCTAATCAATAAAATTGTGGCAACATATTACAAGCAATATTATTAATTAAATTGAACAAATTAGGATTGAGTAATAGTTAATCAAATTAACATTCTGATTAATTCTAATTTGTACAATTTAATTAATAATATTGCTTGTAATTTGTTGCCACAATTTTATTGATTAGATAAAGCACGTTATTTTTTTCAGTGTGTGTGAACTGAACTAGTTCATGTTGAAAGTGAACTTTCCCAACACTGTATATGTGTGTGTGTGTGTGTGTGTGTATCACATCATCAGGATGAATGATGAACATTGTGTCTTTTGATGGATAAAATAAGGATTTTCCCAGACCGGCTCATGTAATCTCTGATTGTAATCGTCTGACGTTACGAGTGTCAGTCGTGATTAGGGTCTCGTTTTCGAGAACCTCGTTTTTTAAAACCTCGTTTGTGCGCTGTCATCTAATGTAAACACAATCTAAATAGATCATTATTTCAGGAAATTGCCCTTTTCCTGTTGTGTAATACACACACACACACACACACACACCTTTGCAACTCTACATTTGATTGACAGCTCCAGTTCTGTCCAATCCCATGATCCTGTGCTGTAATAGTCATGTGACCTCTGCCCTGTCATTAACAGTGTGTGTGTTATCAGCGTTTCCTTCAGTGTGTGTGTACGCCCTCATTAACACAGGCGTCTCAATGAATCAGTGTTTGCTTTGTCTCTTATTTGTCATTGTGTAGAACAAGATAACAGGTCACATGACCCACGCGACCGCTTAAAGGCACGGTTCACCAGAAATGATCATTGTCATTTACTCGCTCTAAAGTCACTCAGATCTGTTTGACAGAGTAAATGATTCTGAGCCGCAGCGCTTGTGACTGCGTTAGCGGTTAGCGGTTAGCAGCTAGTGTTAGCGGAATGGGTAGCTGTTCACTCACTGTAACACACACAGGTGGGCGATTGTTGAGTTTATCAGCGCGGCCCCATTAATTAGTGTAATTAGTCTTGGCACGAGTGTGATAGTGTCTGACGGCCTCCGGTTCACACACACACACACACACACACCCGGCGGCAGCGTTTACTCTGCCTGATAACGGCTAATCGACAGCATTAATCACCAGCCCTGAGGCTCCACCGCGCCGTTTACTGTTGAGTGTGTGTGTGTGTGTGTGTGTGTGTGTGTGTGTGTGTGAGAGAGAGTTTTGGCCAAGTAAGATTTTTAAAAAAGCGGGAAAAAATTTTTTAAAAGAACTTTCCCTCATCAGTGATTCATTAAATAGATCAAAAGTGACAGTAAATATGTTTATAATGTTACAAAATATTCTATTTAAAAAAATGCTGTTCTTTTGAACTTTATATTCAGAAAAAAAATCCGGAAAAATTTAATGTATCAGTTTCCACAAAAATATGAACACTGATAATAATCATAACTGTGTCTGTGTTGATCATCAGATCCTCATATTAGAGTGATTTGTGAAGGGTCATGTGACACTGAAGACTGGAGTAATGATTGATTTGATCACAGGAATAAATTACACTTTACTATATATTCACTTAGAAAACTGATATTTTAAATGGTAAAAATATCTCACAATTTTACAGTATTTCTGATCAAACAAATGCATCTTAGCTGTGATGTCACACACACAAACACACCAGTCCCGGATCAGTTTCAAAGCATTTTTTTGGTTTTTGTTTTTTTTGTTTTTTCTTGCTTGTTTTTTTTTTCTCCACTTTGTATATATTACAATTCTGACTGTATATCGACATTGTTGGTTAGAATGTAATAATAATAATAATAAAAAAAAATACAAAAAAAAAAAGATCAGTTTCAAAGCTGGGATGGGGTTAATCCGGCCGAAGGATCACATGATCACTTCCTCTCGGGATTGTCCGGGCCACCCTGGAGAAATCTTCAGTCTTTAAAGAGCTCCTCCCGCCCCTTAATTCCCACACTCTGCATCTCTATCCCTCATTATCCTTCTCTATCCTCCACTATCATTCACTCTCTCCCTCTTTCATCCTGGCACTCATCTCTCGTTAGCATACCAAAACTGCCCTTCATTTCCACATGCTTAAAGTGCCATCAATGCTAATTGCGCTCAGGCGTTCTGCAAAGGCCCCTCTCCGGGTCTTGTTTGGCCACTCGGCCGGGGGCCTGTGTGTTGGGATAA
This sequence comes from Cyprinella venusta, assembly GCA_038021265.1. Taxonomy (NCBI): domain Eukaryota; kingdom Metazoa; phylum Chordata; class Actinopteri; order Cypriniformes; family Leuciscidae; genus Cyprinella; species Cyprinella venusta. The sequence goes on along the minus strand of CM075869.1, from coordinate 37,484,784 downwards.
CTGGTTCCCCTCCCTCTCTGACCCTTGGCCTTTGGGTTGCCACGGCGACGGCTGATGCTGATGGTGTGTTTGACTCGCCGGCCGGCCGTGTGATGATCCGCTTTCATGCTCAATTGACCAGAGCACACTCTCCAGATTACTGTTCATTTGCACAAAGAAAATGTGTTAAAATAAAAGTGTGCGTTATTTCCATGACATTTAAACATTTTCTACACAACTATTATTAGCCTGTTGTAACGGGGAAAAATGCTGCTTATTTAATGTGATTTGAAAATATACATCATCGTAGTTTTTGTTGATTTTATACTATAATTTATCATTTGACAAGTGCATTTGCACAACAAATCTCATATTTTGAAGAAAATAACGTGTAATTGTTTTAATATTGTGTTATTTAAAATGCAATTTAATGTTTTTTGTTTTGCTGAAATTATTTTATATTGTATTTTATTATTTGCAATATATGACATTTTTAAGGAAATAATATTTATATATTATATTGTTTAAATATTATACTATTTAAAGCATGTTTAAAACACCATTGAAAGTTTTGTACTAATATTATTTCATAGTAAGATAAGCAGTAGTTTCTGCAAAAGAATCTCATAACGAGAAGAAAGAAAGAAATGTTTAAATAATATATTATTAATTTTTTAAAGTGCATTTTAACACAAATGAAAATATACATCACAGTAGAACTGATCGTATAGTATAATTTATTATTTGCGAAATATCTCAGTATTTTTGCGACCAAATATCTTATTTTGAAGAAAATATCATATTTATAGTGATATTATTTAAAAAGGAATTGAAAGTATACATTACAGTTGTTTCTCATAATGAGAAGAAAATAATATATTTAAATATAGTACATTTAAAACAACGGAAATTTTCCATTATAGTCGTTTTTTGCATGAGTAAAATAATGTAAGTTTTTAATATTATATTATTTAAAGCACATTTGAAATTGACATCACTGTGTTGTTGCACTGAATTGTGTTGTTTAAAGTACATTTTAAAATACAACTAAATCTCAGTACTTTTGCACAAAAAAATATATAATATATTATTTAAATGAAATTATTTAAAAACACGATTGAAAGTATCACAAAAGTTTTAATTAATTCTGTAATTGTTTAAATCATATTATTTGAAGTGCATTTAAAAACACACGAAAGTATTTTGATATAATTAATGTATTTTATGCTGATTACAAAAAACTAAATGTGGTGTTGCATTTGTAGTCATAGAAGAAAACATGTTTAATTGTTATAAAAATAATTTCACAGTCATCGCAACGAAGATTGGGCGTGGGTTTAAAAAGAAAGCGATGTGAATATGAAGCCGAGATATTCCACGCGTGTCACTGATTCCAGCATAACATGTTAACGCTTGATCTGATCGCTGTGTTCCCGCAGTTACCCGTACAGTGAGGACTCCAGTCAGGGAAAGCAGTACATGAACACTCGATGTCCCTCCTGGTGCGACCGAATCTTCATGTCCTCCTCGGCCAAAGACCTGATCATGAAGGTGAGAGAGAACCTGCAGATCTCCACATTTACTTTAAAAGCTCCACTTCTGTCTTTCATCTCTGCAGATTGTTCATTAATCTGATGCAAAGATGTCATGCATTGTGGAATCTATATAGAAACACTAAGTTTCAGAACATAAACCGCTTTTAATTGTCAAAACGACTATTTTTTTCTTGATCTACGTAATGAATCTCTTATTTAAAGCATATTTTAAAACCGCTGAATGCATACATCACAGTAGTTGCATTGCATTTATTTTATGCTGATTAATAAATGATTAGAGTCTGATTAGAGGATTTTCATTCAGACAATGAGCGCTGAACACATTCAAATGGACATTTGATGGAGTGCACGTAAATATAAAACTAATGCACTTATTCTGTGATCCATAATCAGTTCCACATGAGTTCTACTTATTGCATATGTAAATAGCAGTGGGCGTTCACAGTCTTAAAGGAGACGCTCCTCGTTTAAAGCGGTGGAAATAGACGTGTGTTTCTACATTATGACAGTTTATGATGTGGAAATCTTACTAGTGTTATAAGTGCACCTCAAGAAACATTATAACAATAAAAAATGCAATGCACGATAATCATATAGATCTTCAGATCTCTGCTTGTCTCAAAGATTAGACCAGATGTGTCTGTCAGGGAGCTGAGCTTCACTTTCTTATGATATTCATATTTAGTTTATTCTTCTCAAGAAAGACGGTAGAAGTGCATTAGAAAGATATGAGCGGGCACATAATAACCAATAAGAATAAAAAATAATTCACAATACAATAAGTGGCAATATGGACATTATGAATAAAAAGAAACAATATGAAGTAGCAACAATTCAAATAAGGATGTAGTGCAGGTTATGATAAAGTGATAAATGTGTTTGTGATAAAAGATTTTACCTCTCAGAAGTTTTTTTTTTTGCATGCATTATTTATTTATTTTTTTTTTTTTCATGCATTTTTGTATGCATTTTTTTTCTTTTTTGCATGCAGTGTTTTTCCTTTTTCATGCATTTTCTTTTTTTGCATGCATTCATTGTTTTTTAAATACTTTTTCTTTTTTTCATGCATTTTTTATTTTTTTGCACCCATTGTTTTTTCATTTTTTTGCATGCAGTTTTCTTCTTTTTTCCATGCATTTTCTTTCTTTTTTTGCATGCATGTTTGTTTTTTTCCCTGCAGCATTTCTTCTTCTTTTTTGCATGGATGCATTGTTTTTAAGCACAAAAACAGAAGAAAGTTCAGTGCAATAACTTGATTTTTATCGACGTGGATCAAGAAACAACTGCTTCACTCCGTAATCTCATTGCTTTGAACAAACCTCGAACTGAATTGCTTTAGCCGAATGTGAACGCTGATGAAGTTTGCATCATTGACTCGGCGGCTCTAATGACGTGATGTCCTTCAGGTCAGGCGTTAATGACCTCTCACACACACTCGGGCGCTGTGTTAGTGCCGTGTCTCCGACAGACGGTGTGTTTGCGTTACAGATTGTTCAGACACGGCCTGTAAATAGCCTCATCTATCATGACACGCTCTGTTAGCTCCCCGTCATGTTGTTTTCTGCTCGCCGAGCCCTAACACGGCAGAGGTCCGGCGCGAGCGCGGCTGAGGTAATGAAGAGCCAGTGAAGCGCAGGCCCGGACCGCGCGCTCATTTGTTTATCTGTCTAAAGATTACGCAACCCGAAAATCCACAATTTTATGCTGCCTTTGTAAATTATCAAGCCTGCGTTTGATGAATGTATCGCGGCTCGGGGACGTTCAGGTTGTGTGTGTTTTTGTGTTACTGAGGTTCATCGGTGTGAGTTTGTGATGGTGTTTTCACAGACTCGGAGAACACGATCTGTTTTTTAAAGTCCACTGCATCATACTTCTGTCTCGCTCCATTCAGAGCATTATTTTCAATTTAGCAGAATGATGATTAATGCTTTTGCTGCTTTTGGAGCTCCTGAAGGTTTTGCGCTCTGATTTATTGGCACTTTAGTCTAACAGGATAATAGTATTCTACATGGATTCATTTTGTGTCTTTAATCGTGTTTTGTGTGTGTTTGTGTTTTGCAGCCGGAGAATGAGGACAAATCAATAACGTATGACAACATCGGACCCAATGTGTGTATGGGAGACCACAAGGTACGACTGAGTGTGTGTCTGTGTGTGTGTGTGAGAGTGAGTGAGTGTGTGTTTGAGTGTGTGAGTTAGTGTGTGTAAATGAGAGTGAGTGACTGAGTGAGTGTGTGTGTGTGTTTTTAGATGAACTTTGGTGAGGAATGTGAAGTCTTCAGTAGCACACTAAAGAGGATGTGTAAACATGAATTGTTCTTTTAAAGGTTTTTAAGGGTTTGTGTTAGTCCGTAGTCATTATAGATACAGTATATTATATACATATTACATGTCAGTGGTTTTATTATTTCATTTGTACTGAACTAGAAGAGCTTGTTTGGGTCTGAATCACACACTCACACGCACACACACACACACACACATTCAGGACAATTCCTGTAATTTAATATTTAGTGTCTCTGTTTGCTTTTTTTGTCTTTAAAACTGGTGAGTTTAAAATGTTTAAATTGCATTGCAGCCAGATTGAGACACACACACACACTTTTACTCACTCACTCATTTACTCACATTCACACACACACACACACTTACTCTCACACATAAACACACACATCTGTTCCTCCAGTGATGGTGTAATAGATATGAGACACTCAAGACCAATCAAAATCCAGTATGCAAATAGATTCTGGAAAGAATACCAATTGGAATTCGGTATGCAAATGATGCCCGCCCTGTTAACAGTGTGAGAGAGACATTATAAAAACTATAAAAACACACAAATAGATTCAAATGGATAATCTACAACATTTTTGATTAAACTTACTTTTACAACACAGTTTTCACATAGCAATTCAAGCTCAAATATTAAAGAGAATATATATATATATATATGTTAAGGATTTTTGTCTATTTTATTATTTATTTAAATAACAGTTATTTTAAAGTTTGTTATAGTTAGTCTTTAGTTAAATATTGCTAAATAATACTTTTTTATTGTATAACTTCTACTTTTTATTTTGTTCATAAAATTTCAAAATGTTATTTTAGAGAGAGAGAGAGAGAGAGAGAAAGTGTGTGTGTGTGTGTGTGTGTGTGTGTGTGTAACCAGACAGACACACACCTGCCAAAATCACATTCAGATGTTCTAGAATTGTAAGTGAATTTAGCACCCATGGAAGAACAGTTCAGACAGACGTGTGTGTGTGTGTGTGTGTGTGTGTGTGCGCGCGCTATTAAAGGAGTAATAGGACAGTTCCTCTCCAGAACTTGTTAAAAGTTGTTTAAATCTCTTGTGTGTGTTTCTGCAGCCGGTCTACTTGTACTTTCGGTTAAACACAGGGGCAGGTAAACCTAATGCAAATAAGCACAAGTGTTGTGTCGTGCAGTGATGTGGTAAATATTTACTTTTATTCATTTTTATCTTTATGAATATTGCTCAGTTATATCTCCTGATAGACGTGCAGAAGTTCTCATGATCGATATGTGTGTGTGTGTTGGCCAGGAAATCGGTGCCAAAAGGTGGAGAAGATTTCATGAAAAGCGGCCCTGTGCGAAGCTCCAACACGGGTGGATGGACACACACACACACACACACACACACACACACACACATGCAAACAGAGGACTCTGTAAAGACTTTTCAGCAGGACTGACCAGTCGCATTTGTCGCAGTGCATGCAATCATGTCCATAGAAACGACACATTGAGTTCATGAATGCTTCAAGAGTCGAGATCATGGACACACACACACACACACACACACACACACACACACTCAGTCTCCATCAGATGCTCTTCTCTGACGTCTCTCAGCCTTGTTTCCAAAACTCTAATATAGACCATCTGAAATAACTCTACAGATTTTAATCTTTTAGATACGCCTCTTGATAATATTACAGGCTTCTTCCGTATCCAGGATGTAAGATGTTTTAAAAGGTGCAATGCAAAAAAAACATGTTGTTGTATATCTCTATCGTTAGGTTTATTTGTACATTGGATTATCTTTAATGGAGATTTCTAGACGTTCTCTGTGTTCGAATAGATAGCTGTATTCCGTTTGATTTCTTTCTTTATGGATTATTATTTATCTTTGATCTCAGACGTGTTGTTAATGCTTGCACTCTGCCGTGCCGCGTACCACCGCCAACTCTCATTTTATATACTGTACTTTTTAAAGAGATAATTTATAATTCGTACCAAAACTATTATGCTGACATATTGATACAAACGGCTGCTTCGGGTGTAACGTTTCACATGTGTGAATAGTTCTAAACGAACTGCGAAATCCACATCATTATTAGCAGAATATGCCATTTCAGCCAATATGATTTATATATATAGCCAATATAAAGTTTGTTTTTTTAAGCAGTGCCATAAACCATGCAAATATATACGATAGTTTGGATAGCAGTCTTGCTCGGTTATTACAGTACTGTTCTTACTCTAACTTATTTCTGTGTGATAATGTTATGGTTCTGAATGTGATATTTTAATAGGCCTGGGTATCTTAAAAATAGCTGTATCCTTTTCTTTTTGTATGATTTTTTGTTTTGTTTCTATATTATTGTGCCATGGTGCCAACTATTGAATTGAACTCAGTCAAATGTAGAGTTTAAGTTATGAATGATTCAGTTCAGCTGTAAGAGGAGAAACACTCAAATTAAGGACCAGGAGAAAGCTCTCTACACTTTACTTTACTGTGGCCATTTTACACGCCGTGTGTTTTTACAAACATAATCACATATGAAGATTTACTGGGATCACACTGTTACATGAACACTGTAGAGTAAAGTGTGAGTGTTAATTCCTCATGTTTGTGTGTGTGTTCTCAGCGTCAGTGCCGTTTGCTCCTCCTGGTTTAATTCTACACTACAGAGTTGACCGATTAGATGGATCCTTCATTTCTGAGTCAGTGGGAATGATTTTGTGTCGCCTTGACAGTGATTTGCTTAGAAAAACTGCTTGTTAACTGTTTTCCCCAGCAGGTCAGGAGATAGGATTCACTCTTTCTATAAGCAGATAGCGATTAGACCTCGCGGATGGCAAGACCTCCAAAAGCAATAAAACCATTAGAACTCATTGAATGAATCAATGAATCAATGCCTCTTTGTCATTAGTCAAGCACACCAGAAAGCCCTTGAGATTCGCTAAACAAGCCTTTGACATTTAGATGTATTTCATTGTAAATGATCATTGTAGATGATCGTGCATGAACATTTATTGGGTGTTTTTTTTAAGGGGGGGGGGGTATTAACAATATTCCATTCTAATACGGCGAATTAAATTAGTCTCATGATGCATAAAACTCACACAAACTAAAGATTCAGAAATATGTCATGTAATTATATATATATATATAGAATTATATATATGTGTGTGTGTGTGTGTGTGTGTGTGTGTGTGTGTGTGTGTGTGTGTGTGTGTGTGTGTGTACACAACACTTTTTAACAACGTTTACGAAGATTTTTGTTACCACAAAAGTTAAATTGCACTTAAATACAGATGCTCGCGAGATCGCGATCATACGCGCGTTTTTCGTTACTATCAATATCGAAATCGTGTGCGAAGTAGTGTACTGTCATTACTTATAGGCATAACTTTAAAAATAAATGGATCACACACAAATCGTATGAGGTCTCTTTAAGGGTTAATGGGGTTACGAGACATTTGCGTTACTCAAATCCGCGAATAACGCTGACAATAAAAATTAGCCTTCCTGAAATCTGTTAAATGATTCACACGCTAAAAGGCGCGTTTAGAATAAGGACTGCATATGTCAGAAAATCTGTGAATGCATTATTACAGGCCCCTGCAGTTTGGGCTCTTAAAAATAAAAATTAAATATCTGTAAGTAGTATGAAAAGAAACGAAATATTCTCTTATTACAAGGGAAGGGGCTAATGAATGTTTATGATTTTATTGGTAACGATTTTATTATCTTTATTATGCTATTAATAATAGCCTTAATGCACGGATATATAATAAGCTACACTTATTTGCACCTTTCGCGCAAAAAAATATGCGCTACAATAACTCAATAAAATGGTGTAAACAACAGTAAACAAATGCATGAAATTATAAAGAACCAGGACACATGTAAAATATTGGCTTGTTAAATAATTTATTGATAATACAAAGTTTTTTCTTCCTTCATCACGGAAGCAATAATATTCTCTTCATCGATATTTATGTCCATCTTGGAGTAGATTTTTTTTCGTGTTGTGAGGTAAAACATAAACTCCTTCCATTGAAAGTATAAGCGGCCAATAGGACATTGTTAAAACAAATTCTATTCACATCATTTACAGCACTGGCACTTTTATACACTTTGTGTACCTGTTTTCAAAATAATAAAAAAGTGAAACTTTTAGGCGAAAGGGGCGTCGTTATTCTTCTGCGATCGAAGACAAAGATGATCTTAAATGATGATGATGATGATAGGGGGAAAGTTGGCACGTCTTCGTGATGCTTTCATAACATAATTTACTCAGTAAAAAATATATATACATCTCACGTCCACTTCTAACTGTACAACCGCATTCAAAGCAAAGCAAAAGCCGCGTGAACAGTGTGATATACCCTGCTTAACTCTGCCTCATTTTCCCAGAAGAATCTGAGGCAGATGATGATGATGATGAAGAGTCTTTTGCTCAGTTAGTTTCATCACAAAGTGTCCGAGCTGTTACTGCACGGGCTGATGAGCGACAGGTTACTCGTCTTGTGCTTTTTCAACAGTCTTGTGATTTTCTCGTCGTCGGAGTTCGGGTCCAGAGGTTTGTTATATTCATCATCCTCCTCGTTGTCCGAACTCTCCTTCATTTTCTCCGTCTCTGAGTCGTGTTTCTTTTTAGCCGTGGCCATTTCAGCCGCGTGCCTCTTCCGCCATTTAGTTCTTCTGTTCTGAAACCAAACCTGAGAGAGAAACCGAAAAACACTTCAGCACACTGGCCTTCTCTGGGATACATGCAACAATTCAATCAATTAAACCAAGCTTTTAAAAAAATAATTAATTAATCGAAATTGAACTAAAGCGTTAAATGATGTGCAACATTGACCGCAATAATCCCAATAATTTTCATTTCGAAATAATAAAATGTTGAGCTTGTTTGTAAATTAATACACTCTAAACAATTCTGGGTTGTTTCAACGCATATTTGAGTCAAATCTGCACGAAACCGTTTAAACCGTTGGTTTAATTTTTTTTAATTACAATTTGAACCCAACGGTTTTAACGGAAAAGCCCAACTGACACTTCCATAGATGTGATAATCTTAGCATTGACTCCTCCTGCCATTTACATTGAATAAATGATAAGTAATAATATGTTAAAGTTAATAAAACCCCATGTCTATCTACCTTGACTTGGCTCTCGGTCATGCCCAGAGAATATGCGAGGCGAGCTCTCTCTGGACCGGCCAGGTATTTGGTCTGTTCAAAGGTTTTCTCCAGCGCGAAAATCTGCTGTCCTGAAAAAGTTGGTCTGGAATGTTTCTTCTTGCCATCCTTGTCCAGCATCATATTCGTCTGGGCTGAAGAAAACGAGACACGGTCAGCCAAATAAAGACATTATGGGGGAATATGGTTGTCATATCAATAGACATATCATAGAGACCCATAACTTTTAGACCCACACTACAAATTAGCTAATATTCCAACAATCTGAGCGACTCTTAAAAATACGGTTATTTAGCCTAGGGTGGTTCCATTAAGAACCTTTAATGGAATCTTTCCATTAACCACACAAAAAATCTAAATAGGAACTATGTTCTTTGGATTGTTAAAGTGTTAGAAAAAATGTTAATGTTAAAATATATTAGAACTAATAAACTGAAAGTATTGTTATTGTTATTATACTCATTTATTTTATTATCGTTCTTATTTGGGTTTTGTGGAATCCAAAACGGTTACAGTGGGGAAAAAAACCTTTTTGGAACCTTTATGTTTTTAAAAGTGAGATTTAGGCCAGGAAAACTCACCCGGACAGCCAACCCGCGGGTCTCTCCAGGGCGACCCTTGCATCATTCCCGGCCAGAATATGGGCGCCCTGCCGGGCAGCTCCGTCAGGGGTTTGGGATACCGAGACACGGCCGCCGGGTTGAAGTACATCCCAGCTGTGGTGGCCAAGCCGTTGATCCGAGGAAAGCCCGAGAGAATCTGTCCGGCCGTGGTGATGGGTCTCCCCAAGATATCGCTTATTCCATGCGGTGTTCCGAGCGGGATCTGAGAGTTCAGGTTGGCGAAAGAATGAGCCTTGAAGCCCGCAGGGTTCTGCAGGGTGTACGGGAATAAAGAGGTCTTCATCTCGGTCATGTTGTGCAGCGCAGCCAGTGGAGTGCTGCCCAGAACGAACGCACTCTGCCGGTTACTATCCATCTGCCCGACCGCTAACATCGGTGCGTGTGAACCACACGATCAACCGCCAAACAACAACACACATACAAAGTAGTACAAGAAAGTTTAGTGCAACAACTCATCCAAGGTATACTGAGAGTTTCACAGGTTTTGCGAATGTTTCCCCATACAGAAGTGTCCTAGTTCAGGCGCGTGTAAGAGTTTCCGATGCAGAATCCAGACAGCGGTCGTCGGCAGATCTCACGCCCGCTTTGAGTGCTTCGATCCCCGCATCTGAGGCGCCGATCTCCGGTCAATGGACTCTATCAGTGATGACGAGCTGATAACCGGCAAGCGCGTGTCTCCTATTGGATTACGCTAAGTGACGCCATTCTCTGATTGGAGGAAGCGCGGAGGCGAATTTGCATGCGCGTAACCTGGACAAAGCCGCACTCCATCAAGCTCGTATTGTAGCGCCTTTAATGACGCGTCGCACTGTAGAAATCATTGTTTCAACATTTGACACAATAGACGCGTTTACTTTATGACTCTGGCAGAGTAAGTACATTAACCTCATACTACGCTGTCGATAATGATATTAAAAGCCGCTAATTTGATTATTTAAACGTTCCGTTTAGAACAAACCTAAGCGTTTTTTACGCGATAAAGTGTAGTTATCAATATATAAAATGCGGAAAATATTTAATTACGCTTCTTGTGTAAAGATCTTGTAACTCATCACTTGTTTCATCTAGAGTTTTTTTCTTTTTTGACACGTATGGAATATGAATAGCCTACGTGGTGTCGCCTGTTGTCTGCGTCTCTCTTAGGCCTATTAAAGCTTAATAACGTCAAATTGTATTATTAGCCTATTATTGGTAATGTAGCTCGCGATTTTTAGCGTATAAAATGTTGCAAGAATATGTTGCACTTTTACAAATGACTTGAGACCTTGTAACTTCAAGATTTGTTTATGAAAAATAATCATCAAACTATTTAATTCGCAAGGGGGAAAAAGTCTAAAATGAAATGCAACTATTCAGCGACGGTTAAATTCCCAGAGTCTTATTTAATTCAGTCTTCTGATATTAAACTCACTGATGCTGATAATATCTAAAGATTTCTCCTTGTGTGATATCATCATTAAATGTGTAGTAGCCTAGATTAATATGTGTAAATCAGCTTTGTTATTATTGTGACTGTGTTTCGCATCTGTAATGTTCCGTGTTGTTTCCTCGTAATCTCCGTGAACTGCAGAGACAGAGATCATCTTTATGGATCTGTCAGTGAAATATGAGCATGCTGGGTTTTAAAAGGGTTCAAAGATTATTTAGACCTTCATCAAATGAAATGCGCCTTTTGAAATATGACTTTCCATTATAATAATAACAGGACTCTCCGATTATTTCTATTTATTTACAGACGTTAACCAACATAGAGTTAATTGTGGCTTAGCCTAATTTGCATTTAAAAACGAAATTATTAACATATCGTTTCATCATAATTTTCCTAAACGTCATGTAATCCTCATGATCAACAGAAGGCCAGTTTGTGTGATTTTATATTTCTGAGTTAATCTGTATAATTTCATATTCTGAAGTCGTTGTAATTCAGACTAAAATCACTGTCAGGAAAAAAGGGGGAAACAATTTACATTTCCAAGTGAATTATTGTTATAATTATTATTATTTCTCTTTTTATATTTCCCTTTATTTTATAAGCAAAAGCTCGATTGTATTTCTATTAGGGTATTTATAACTAATTGGCTCTATTTAAATATATTTATAAATATATTTATGTAAAGTATTTGTTGACACATTACAGCATTTTAATAATTTGTGATAAGTAGTGTTTTGTTTGTCCTTTGTTTGACGTGTAAAACATGCATGACGTCATTTAATCTGTTCTGTGTTACAGATATTTCTTTACCTAATATACTATAACATCGGTATAAACCCTCATCTAAACCTAATCCCGAGAGTAACTTAGCCTATTTAAACAAATACTCTGACATAAATACGTTAAAATCAAAGGAAGTAATTATAATCATAAGAGTTTTGGTTGTGTTTGCCAAATTTTATTTTTTCACCCTCCCCGTATTATATAGGCTATATTGAAAAATGAACTAAAGATAATAATGTATTTTTTTTACCGGTCTTTGGCTTGGATATTATTATAGTACTCCTAAATCCCCTGTTTTCAAATTAACTTTGATAAAAAAAAAAAAAAAAAAAAAAAAAAAAAAACAGCACTGGTTGATTCACGCGAGACTCCGCGGCGATTTCCAGATAAACAGCGACACCTGCCGGCCAGAGCGAGAACTGCAGCCGACACCATTCACTCGATATAAAGTCGCTTCAGGAATGTCATATAGTACATATTTTGCGGCTGTTTTTCTCATGTGTAAACTGGTCTTCATGATTGATGAAGCTGTTATGTTTGTCTCAATCACTTCTCCTATATTAGTATTTTGGCAATACAAACTTTTTTCACACTATGCCATTTTACTGTATGGATAAAAACAGAGAGAAATATTACAAGAAACAGGTTGGGAAAGACACGAGGGAACGTGAAAGAGTAAACGAAGAGTAAATTTCGACTTTTTATCCAATATTTTGACTTTCTAATCATGATTTAGTGACCCATGTCATAATTTAGCAATTATGAATATTTATGTTATACAGTATTTATATGAAATATTTGTGTTAGTGACACGTGACCAACGCAAACTAACACAACACGTGATCAGTCTCTGCCGGTAGAGACTTTAACTACACTAAATTGGCTCCAAAATCACATTTCTCCATGGCCTTTCAAAAATATCTATCCATCCTGTTTTTTTAGTATCATTGTTGTTGTTGTTATTGTTATTATTATCGTGTTTTAAATGTTTTCCCACTGCCTGAATGATGACAGAATGATCATTTTGATCTGAATTATACAGATAAGCTTTTGTGAGGCGGTGCTGCCGCCCTGTGGCCGCGAGATGAACTGCAGTGCACATTCACACACACTCACACACAAACAGGCGCACACATCTTTGTGGGGACTCTCCATAGGCGTAATGGTTTTTACTGTGTATTCTATCCCCTTACCCTGCCCCTATCCCTAAACCTACCCCTCACAGGAAACATTCTGCATTTTTACATTAAAAAAAAAAATACTTAGTATGATTTATACACTGTTTTCCTCTGGGGACTGCTGGCTGGACCCCACAATGTGGGTGATTTCAGGTTTTACTGGTTTTAATTCCATTTAATATATTCATACATATATATATATATATATATATATATATATATATATATATATATATATATATATATATATATATATATATATATATATATATTCATTGATAATATACGAATATTCCATCCCAGTAAATGTGTGTACTATAGCCCCTCCTCCAGTAGATGGCGACACACACCAGGAGGAGCGGTGGGTTCACTGAAGCGCTTCACATTATTATTGATGTAGAGCACTTTGGGCAACATTGGTTGTATTGAAATGTGCTTTATAAAGAAAGAAAAATAATAATAATGAATAGATATTTACTTGCACATCTGTGGAAGCGCGTGTCCGCCACATTAGACACAATCATGCTGTTGTAAATCACAATTGTGCGATAAAAATGGGAAATTATGAAATCATAATTATGACACTAAGGCCCACTAAGTCGAAGGAAAGCTAATTTTCACACAAAAGAAAAGAAACACGCTGTTGCAAATTAATAATTGTGAGGTAAAAAGTCATAATTATGACATATTGAGTAATACCACAAGTCTATGACTTGTATGACATACAAAGGCGAAATTGACATACAAAGTCAAAATTATGACTCCATAAGTAGGCTATGTCATAATTTCGACATTTATCTCATAATTATTTTTTTAGCATGTTATTATTTTCAATTTTATGTCATAATTTTGAGATATTTTTACATTGACATATTCTCATATTTTTTCATCTCAATCTTATTCTTATCTGGCAGAATTACATAAACATTAAATACATAAACTGATTTTAATTTTTGAAACGGACGCGTGACCGACGCAACACGTGATCAGCCCCTGCTGGCAGAGACGGTAACTACACTAAACGGATATTGATTCGTGACTGAGTTTACTTTTTTAATGAATTTGACTATGAAAAAGTATTTCTTGTCTTTGACTATGAAAAGTATTTCATGACACTGAATTATTACATATTATTTATAGTGTTTCGTACTGATGTCATTCATGTGTTCTCACACACTTCAGCGTCGTGGTCACTATAGAAGAACACTGACACCCTGTGGTGAAATAATGTATTTTTAACAGCCGCAGCTTGCTCGATTTGGTTTGGAATAAACTCCATGTTCCGATGAGTTTTGAAAATGATGCACACGGTGAACATCAGAATATCCCTTCTTCTGTCAATAAAAATGTCAAAAATATAAAATCTTATTACAGACATACATTTTAGGTGGCTTTTGTTCAACTCATTGACCGCAGTACATTAAAAGTAAACACAACCGGAAATAAGTGATATGTTGTTTCCAAACGGATGTGCGTCAAGAAGCTCAGGTGCTACTTCCCTCCGGCAGTAACCTTACTGCGTCAAAACGTAAACACAGAACAGAAGCGCACGACAGTCGGGACGTCCAGCTAGCAACTTTGGATTATATCTGCGGGCTTGGACAAGGAGACGCCGGTTTAAATTGAGGATTAGCAGTGACAATTTTTGACCAGACGACTTTAAAGAAGCATTTAAATCGAAACGGTCACAGGTTTATGACAAGGACCGCCGTCCAGCCGTCTTTCCAGATCAACAGCTACAGATGTGCAGGTAATATATTTTGTTTGGCTGCTCTAGCTGAAGCTAGCCCTTTCATAACACACTGACAAAGTTATTGGAGAATACGTAACTGTTCAATGCATTGTGTAGAGTGACAGTGTAACTAAGTGAAGGCCGTAAAACTTCAAATAATAGCCTAGTCTCGTCATAAGAAGTAGCTAGGGAACACTGCTATCTCTGGCTTTACTTCGAATTCATTGATGGTGGGGGACTTTTTTGCAGCGTATGATGTTCACGGATGAAATCTGAACTAGGAATAATGTTTTTAAAAAAATCTTTCTGGAATCAATATAAATACATGTCTGACCGTTGGAACAAACCAAACTAAACAAGAAAATCGCATTCATGATGATTTATGGTGATTTTATTTCCGTTAGACCTATGTCTACTACATTGACGCTGATCGACGCTGATGCATTAAAGTGGAGGGGCTCCCCTGTTTCAAGATGGCGGCCGAGTTGTCCTACAAACTGACGTCATCATTTCGGCACGAGCATAGAGAGCGAGTGAGCGCGCACTCCAACACGTCTTCTCACAACACATCTTAAATTATACTGTTTCTGTAGAGTTTCATAAATTATAATCTGTTTTATCTTAACGATAAAATACAAGTAAATTTCATTGCTCAGATTTTTTTTATTAAATGAGAAAATAGAAGTACATTTTATAGTTCAGACATTTTTAATTTAATGATAAAATACAAGTAAATTTTACTGCTTAGACGTTTTGAATGATACAATTAATTTGCTCAGTGCAAACTTTTTGTTTAATGATAAAATACAAACAATTTTCGCTGCCCAGTGCAATTTAAAACGTTTTTAATGTTCAGACTTTTAAAATTTAATAATAAAAATGTAAGCTATTTTTACTGCTCAGACATTTCGTATTTAATAATAAAATATAAGCTATTTTTACTACTCAGACTTTTTAAATTTAATAATAAAAAATGTAAGCTATTTTTACTGTTCAGACTTTTTGAATTTAATAATAAAATATAGGCAACTTTCACTAAAATACAAGTAATTTTCAAAAAATCCTTTGACAAATGATGTTGGCTATTCCAGTCCCTCGAGCTGACGTGTTCTCTGATGTCAAGTACTTTATTTCCATGTCCTGAACGAGGAGTGTTTCTGTGTTTTGCACTCTTCTGTTGAGAGTAAATTAGAGTTGTGTGTTTCTGAAGCGCTTGAGGATTGGCCAGCAGCTGCAATAACATTATTCTCTGATGCCTAGATCATCTCAGCAATGAATGTTCGGCTCTTGGGGAAAAGCCTCTGACACACACAGACTCAGTCCTCTAAGATATAAAGAGATCTCCAGGCATCAGCCACCGGAAATTTTACCCTGATATCCCCCTGGAGAGGCTTGGCATGGAGGCTACAGCCCTGTTATTGGTTTCTGTTTAGGCACGGCGAATCCCACGTCTCATCCAGCGGATAGAGAGTAAACAGATATGACATTCTCAGAAAAATACACAGAAAACAGTGTCCAAACACCAGCTATTGATTAATCACCGTTCTGTCTGGCACAGATGAAAATGCATTGCGTGCTGTTGACGTGCCGTTATTATTATTCAGATCAAGTCAGTTCAATGTTGATTCAGTTCTGTTCAATATTAGTGCACACTGAATCTCATACAGTAACTTTTTTTAAAGTTTATTTGTGAAAATGTTAAAATGCATTGCTCTATTTCTATCAGATGTTAGTAAATAAGTGACTGTGTGCACATGAACAGATCTCAAGTAATGCTTATGTTCATAAGGCTCAGTGCTGCTATTATTAAAGCATAACACAATACAAAGATATTCTCACATCAGTTGAATTGGGAATTCATGTTTCAAATGGTTGTGCTAATAAATTGTAATTTAAAAATGTATTGAGAAAATACACTCTTGAAAAAAGGTTCAATGGAGCTCTAAATAGAACATTATGGTTCATGACTCAATTTTGAAGACTTCTTTATGCCAAAAATGCAAAATATCTTAAACGATTGCATAATACTTTCAAGTAGGGCCTAAAATGAACACTCACCAAGCGCCTAATGAGAGTAAAAATTGCAGTTGGCGAGTAAATGAAAAATAAAATATAGTAATTTTCACCCGCTCAGCTTTTGTTTTTATTTAATAAAATACTAGCAATTATCTTTGGCCAGACTTTTTGTATATAATGAAAATAGAATACATTTTTGAATTTATAAAACTAAAAAAAACCCAGCTCAGACCTGTTAAAATACAAGTAATTTTCACCTGCTCAGATATTGCATTTAATAATAATAATATAAAAGTAATTTTCACTGCTCAGCTTTTGTTTTTAATAAAATACAAATAATTTTCACTGCTCAGACATTGCGTTTAATAAAATAAAATACAATTAATTATCATTGGCCAGACTTTTTATATATAATAAAAATAGAATACATTTTTGAATTAATAAAAATAAAAAAAGCAGCTCAGAACTGTTGAATTTTTGATACTTAATGATAAAATAAGTAAGTAATTTTCATGGCTGAGACATTATTTAATAATAAAATACAAGTAAATTTCATTGGCCAGACTTTTTGAATATAATGAAAATTGAATACATTTTTAAGTAGTTTTCACTGCTCAGATTTTTTGTATTAAGTAATAAAATACTATTTCTTTGCATCTGGTATCTAATAAATCATGAAACAATTTTCACTGCTCTGATATTTTGATTATGATAAAATAAAAGCGATTTCACTGCTTAGACCTTTTGAATTTAATGATAGAATGCAAGTAATTTTCACTGCTCACTCCTGACTTTTAGAATATAATGAAAATAGAATATATTTTTGAGTTTATTTAAAATAAAAATGTAGCATTTTTCACTGCTCAGATGTTTTGAATATGATCAAATAAAAGCAATTTCACTGCTTAGACTTTTTAAATTTTCTGATAAAATAGAAGCTTTCAGTTTTCACTGCTCCACCATATACAGTATGCTGTAATAATTGTGTGTTTCTGTAGATCAGATGATTTAACAGACTGTTTTTCTCAGTGTGTGTGTGTGTGTGTGTAACTCTGGGGGACTTTCACTCGGATTTCTAAAGATTTACTGTTCATATATTCTCTTCATACCCCTGAGCTTCAGTAATCCCACATGTATACAGTACAATGTAAATAAATCTTAATGGACTCAAATCCTGCGGCCCGTAGTGAAGGAGAAACGCTGTAGATACAGTTTCAGACAAAGATTCAGTGCTTTCGATTCCCAGCACATCTTTGATCATCCTGACAGAGGAAAGAGCATGCAGGACTCTCTCAAGGGCAGAGACACATCTTTGCCTTCAAAGCTCTTAAATGCACATATTATATGCAGTTTGTACAGTAAAGCGTTGGATGAATCCTATAGGAGAAACTGACCTTCCCTCGGGCCTCTGCGATCGCTGCACTTCGGCTCCATTTACACACTCGCTAAATCACAAGTCGGAGATTGATCTTGATTGTTTTGTTGTAAAACTATACATTTTAAAGGAATAGTTCAGCATGATGTGATTTCGAACCACACTGCAAACGATGCTCTTCCTCTGTGCTTTTGTCTTGTTTTCTAGTACAAATATCGAAATATTCTTAACCCCTTAACTGTCACTTGTCTGTATACGGGCAACCTAACTTTATTACAAACTATATATCATTGGAAAGGTCTAAGACTCCTAAATAGATATTTTAGCGCTGTTTTTTTCTTACAAATTATAAATGAATAGTAATATGTGGATTTATGACAAGAGTGCGCCTCAAAAAATCGACGTCATTACAGGAGTTTCTGACCTTTGTCACAAAAAGTCGCTTTTAATAATTGAAACTTTGTTTTTTTAGTGTTAAAAGTTCATAATAAAACATAATTAGTATTTGTCAATAAAAAAAGATAAAATTATATTTTAAAAAGTAAGGTAAGAAGTCCTCTAAAAAGTATGATATATTATATATATAAATGTATTTTTTAATTATTATTAAATCACATATTTTATATTTTATCATAAATTAGGTATCATTTGAAAGCTTACGAACTCAGAATTCATCCTGTGAAAACCGTTTTGAAATTGGACGTTGCGTTACCATAGAAACGGTATTTTTTTATTAGGCCCCTCCCCTTTTGGACATCATCTTTCATAATTTATTATCAAAACCTTTTCTAATCTTGACAAAACACATATTGTCAGAAAGGTCTGAGTCTCAAGGTTCCATATTTAGTGACAGAAGTGATATTTGGATAGAAATTTATTAATTTGTTATGGCAGAATGCATACAATTATATTCAAAGGAATTCAATGGCACCCGGTGGCTATTTTTGGTACTACGCCTAAACAAAATCTCATGGGAACTTCAATTTTTGTGATATCAACTTCAAATTTGGAACACAATTTGGTTAGATATATAGCTTTCATTTTATAGTAAAACATATTTTGTAAAATATTTATTTCATATTAAAAAAATATATTAATAAAGTATATTTGATTTACTGCAACGTATAACTTAAATAACCTTTTCATACTTTAATCTTTTGAAGTGCTTTCACTTTAGTAATAATCTGCTGATTGTTTTCTTTAAAACAAGACCAAACTTAGGTCTATATTCCAAAGCATTCTTGAATTACAACCATTTAAGTTTGTATAGTGCATTTTAATGTCAATTATCAAAAAGGGGGGTGACAGGTAAAAGGTTAAACCAAGATATTGGAGAAGCAAAATGACTAAAGTTTTATTAAAAAAAAAAAAAACAAGAACAAATATTTGCCAGTGGGGTCAGAAAAATAATCTTGTTTTCTCTTTGAAGAAACATCCAGTACTTGTTTTAAGGAGAAACTTGCTTAAATTTGTAAGTAAATCTTCATATCTTCAGTCGTTCTGTTCTTCTTGAGTATCTTGATTTAAGAAGTTTTAGATTCTTGTACTTGAAAACAAGACACGAGACATTTTTTGCAGGGTCACACAATTGTATAATATTGCGATTCCTGAAATAGCAGCTGAGCTTCTTCAATCACGTTCATTTTGGACAGAGATGAGCCCGATAAACACTTCGCCGCTGCGTCCAGTGTGTGTGTGTGTGTGTGTCCTCCAGAACCACCAGCTGCGGGTCAGTGTGTGTTCTGCACATCACAGAGCTCATACAGGCGGGGCTGATGTTTCAGAGGGAGTGTGTGTGTGTGTGTGTGTGTAAGTCCTTCTGGAGTTTGATCTGTCAGCACAAGGACACAGCGAGCGAGTGTAAAGCAGGAGTTTCTCCGCTTTATTATTAACATTCATTCAGTCCGCCGCGGTGAACTCTTACTGGTGTCACACACACTCATAATGGATGAACTGGATTGTGTTTCGGCGACGGGTCGACCCTGGTGTGTTCCCGAGTCAGACTCCAGACGCTCGCGGGTCGGTGTGATGGATGCTGCACACACACGCCTCAATGTGAACCAGCCTTTGCTTTAGAAAGTCTTACAACAATCTGGAAAACAATCTGTGTGTGTGTTTTGGCTGTTCTTTTACTCAACAGCGTTTGGGGCCCGAGGGATATTAAAGCACACGGGACGTAATATTTTAAGGATGTAAGCTCATGGTCTAAAGCGAACATATGTCCGCTCACGGCGAGTCCGAATACACTTTTGAAGTTTAGCGACTATTTTAAAAGGAGTTGATCACATTTAAAAAACGTTTGCTGATAATTTACTCGCCCCCATGTCATCCAAGATGTCCATGTCTTTCTGTTGTCATAACAAAGACATCTCAAACAATGTCATATTTGCATTAAAAATGTCATAATTGAGCGAAAGACACTTAACCCTCAGGTGCTCTTCGTTTCGGAGTCACACTTGTTATCTTCCCGGTCAAAAGTGACCGAACGCCTAAAAATGAAACTTTCTCCATCCCAGTAAAACCAATGCAATTTATTTTTGTTCTGTAATATTTATTCTTTTTAATTTAGTATTTTGAGACAATTTAATTGAATTTATTAATATTTATGCAATATTTATGGTTTATTTTTGCCATGGAAAATATATATATTTTTCTATATATATATATATATATATATATATATCATTTTTTCAAAAAATATTAATGCAGTATTTTAGTTTAATATAGAGTCTAGGCCTTCAGAAAAAAAAAATTGAAGAAAATTAGCACCATCTGGTTCCAGTATAGAGAAAAAGCGTAGAATCATGGTGTGACCACTAGATGGCATGTACAGCTCTCTATGGAGAGGCATGTGAATTCACCATATGTTTATGTACACGTTTTTGTTGTTCTTGGTGGATTTGAATATATAGTTGAAGCAATCTCAAAAACTATTTCTTATAAAAAAAAATCATTTTTTTACAATTTCCCATTCATTTCCTATGGGGGTCATTTTTGACCAAAGAGCACAAGTGTGACTATTTTTTTTAAGACCACTAGCATGCTCAGATCATGACCTTATTTTTTTGTGTGTTCACATACATAATACCATAAAAGTCACCAAGTTTCGCAACATTGCGATGAAGCTATGATTTTTAAAAATTCAAAACATACTTTTTGTAATCAAAATTTATTGGTGTGTATGTGTATAAAAGTGTGTTTGTATGAGTGTGTGTGTCTGTTTTGGACTCTACATGTTGTAGAGCGTCACCCCTTTCCTGCGGTGTACTTTTTTTGTTAGAATTGTGGCCGATTTGTAGATTGTACATACAAAAATTCAGAGATTTTTTTTTTTCTCAGTTTCCCATTCATTCCCTATGGGTCGGTCATTTTTGATCGAAGAGCACAAGTGTGACTATTTTTTATGACCACTAAAATTGCTCGAATCATGACCTCAATTTTTGTGTGTGTGTTCACATACCCAACGCCATAAAAGTCACACAGTTTCGTAATTTTTGAAGAAGCTGTGATTTTTAAATATTCAAAACAGATTTCTCTAATCACAATTTCCTTTAGTTAACTATAATAACCCATGCTACAAATCTTCATTTGCAGTCTTCAAACAAACTATTTCCCTCTCAAGCATGCATTTATTTACAGCTTATTCCTGTTAGATGAATTATCAGCCGGCCTCGATGTGTAATTAGTGACTAACATACATTAGCTGTTAAACGCTCATTAGCACGGTGCGGGTTATTGATTTTCCCAGTCGTTGGCTTGTCGGTTCTCCGCTGGAGTCCGGATCCCATTCATCCCCATTAGAGCGGCTCTGTGCGCTCCCGACGGCTCATTGGCTCCTGATGGAGATGAACTGATCCGGCTGGGAGACGGCACCTCCGGTCACTCGCAATCAATTTCACTCTTCGCGATTGCGTTAATATTGCATCTTCAAAATGAAGATATATTAGTCTGAGAGAATGGGGAAACAACACCTTCTCTTCAAGCAACTGGTGCTCGATGACTTTCTGCACTGCAAAAATAGGGTTTTGTCTTGTTTCCAGGCCAAATATCAAAAATTCAAAGCATTTACTAGAAGATATAAGAAATTATGTCTTGTTTTCCGGGAGAATTAATCAAATCAAGGCAGATAATTTAGCTTTTTTAAGCAAAAACTCACTTAATTTTGATTAATTCCCCAGAAAACAAGATATAATTTCTTGTATCATTTTACTCGTCTAGTAAATGCATCTTGATTTAAAGGGATACTCCACTTTTTTGGAAATAGGCTCATTTTACCACTCCCTCAGAGTTAAACAGTCGAGTTTTACCGTTTTCGAATCCATTCAGATGATTTTCTGATATTTAGAAGAATATCAGTAACCAGACAGTTTCTGGTCTCATTGACTTCCATAGTATATTTTTTTCCTACTATGGAAGTCAATGAGACCAGAAACTGTCTGGTTACTGATATTCTTATAAATATCAGAAAATCGTCTGAATGGATTTGAAAACGGTAAAACTCGACTGTTTAACTCTGGGGGAGTGGTCAAATGAGCCTATTTCCAAAAAAAGTGAAGTATCCCTTTAAAGTTTTTCATATATTTGGACTGGAAACAAGACAAAAGCACTAAGTGAGTAAAGCATTTTTGCAGTTTTAACTCAAATAAGAGAAGAAAGTGTTCCCAAGAAAAGTCCAGAAGATTCTGGCGTCCCACATTGACTCACGGCAGAGAGCTTTAACCCAACTTTGGGTCAAATATGAACATACCCAGGCATTGGGTTAAATATTTTACATTTTTAACCCAACATTTGGGTTTGTCCATATTTGACTCAAAGTTGAGTTAAAACAACCCATCATTTTTCCAGTGTACCGTCACCTGACTGCGAGACTTCCCGAGTTTTGGAGCAGGAGCCTGTTTTCTTAATGTCTGGATTTGGGATTGTCAAATTACATCATGTCTTCTCATTTCCTATAACAAAGCTCAAGCAAATGAAACTGGCCTCCGGAGCAAGAGGTTCTCCTGAAGCGTTTGTTTGTGCGTGTAAAATCAGTTTAGTGTCCCTGGGTCTGAATCATGAACACTCGTAACTGTGTCTGATCATGTTTAACGCTCTTTACATGATAGAACATCACATCCGTGAATAAAGCAATAACACAAGACTAAACTAATATAATCTGAGCATTATGGCGAAATAAATCCTCTAATAATTATAGCCGAGCAATGTGAACACGTTACTTTATTGATCTAGTTTTGTGATGTTGCTACACTGGAAAAAAGAAATTGGTGTAGGATCTACTTTGAAACATTTTTACTCTAAAATTGCTAGTAAATTTTAATTAAATTAAAAAGAAATGTAAAACATTGAATTCAATTACAATACAATTTTAATGAAGATTGACTTTATATATATATATATATAAATAAACACACACACACATATAGTGGAAAATATATTTTGTATTTTTATATTTAATATTTTTTTCTACTATATATTTGTGTGTGTCTATATATAGAAAATATATATGCATGTATACATATTTTTTTAAAATTCCTTTTCGGACATGTATAAGTTAAAAATTGTTTTTTTTTTTTGTTTGTTTGTTTGTTTTTTTCTACATGTTCGAAATAAACTTATTCATTCATTCATTCATGTACAGGCCTAATTGAGATGAAAGCAGTTAAACCTTCAATATTCAATTTTGTCTCAGTTGTCCTGAGACAAAAACGTCTATTTTTCCAAAATTCACGTGTAACTTTGATGAAAGTTTTTGATCCACTTCAAATGTGGACTATTGAGCTTCCATCATTGTTCCGGTAACTAAAACAGTCACTAGTTTAAGTAGCTTTAACTAAGTGAGATTGTCCTCAGAAACAGACAAACGCAAGTTCCCACATCTGATATTACAAGAGCGCTGAACTTATTCCTACAGTGTGTTCTGGACTTCTTCACAACAGTTTGAGCCGCCATCGCATCCTCCAGCATCCATCCTTTGAAATGGAAATGAATCTTTCCAGTTGTCTTTGCTGTCGTCTTTTATTCCTCTCTCCGTTCGGGATCCGGGCCGTCTGTTCGGCATCGCCTCGTCCTGAAAGACGTTCTTGATTGATTGATTTGAGCATTTTCGTGACCAATACGTGCATTTGATGACCCGTGTAGCGAAACCTCCCGCAGAGACGGGTATGAATCCCACGAGCCACAGCTGATCAAGTATTCAGATTCAAGAGCAGAACACAGGCTCTCGCTCGTCCTGTCAAACCCTCGTCTGTCAATGATTTATGGAAAGGCAAAGGGTGCATATATCTCAGAAAGTATTGTTGCTTCTGAACTCTTCCAGTAGATCTGCACTCTAAACAATGCTGGGTTGTGTGGGTCAAATATGAACAAACCCAAATGTTGGGTAAAAAATGCAATGTACTGTTGAAAGTGAAAGATGAAGTTGAAATTGCATTTTTTAACCCAATATTTGGGTTTGTCCATATTTGACCCAAACAACCCAGCATTGTTTAGAGTGTGCCTAATGCCGTCGTATCCCATCAGCAAAGATTCGGGGAATTGCATTTTTCCGCAGGTTTATATCAACGTTTGTGGTTTTGAAGAAGCCTGTCTTTAACCATCTTTTACACATGGTTTGTCTTAAAGCACATTAAATGCACCATATAGACATATAAACAACATTAAAAGATTAAGCTTTAAAGGAGTAGTTCAGTTTTGAAAAAAACTTTTGCTGATAATTTCCTCTCCCCCGTGTCATCCAAGATGTCCATGTCTTTCTTTCTTCAGTCGAAAAAGAAATGAAGGTTTTTGATGAAAACATTCCAGGATTTTCTCCATATAATGGACATCAATGGGGACCAAACGGTTCAAGGTCCAAATGAGAGTTTCAGTGCAAACTGTTCAAAGGGCTTTAAACGATTCCAGATGATGAATAAGGGTCTTATCAAGCGAAACGATCGCTCATTTAATAAATAAATAACAAAGTTTAAGTTTTATAAGCTCAAATGCTCGCCTTGCTCTGTTCTGTGATGAGTGTTCGTGACTCTCCTGTTCAAACTCGTTCATCAAAATGAACGAATCTTTTTTGAGTAATTTGGTTCATTCAATGAAAGAAACGAATGAATTAACTCAGAAAAGATTCGTTCATTTTAATGCATCGTAGAATCAAACTGAATCGAATCGTAATCGAATCGAATTGTTAGGCGGCCAGTGCCAATGCACACCCCTACCCATACTATTTATTTGTGAGAGCCTTAAAATAGACTTGTGCAACCAGCACAGGTCTTCAAAATAGAATAGAGCCAATAGAATGGACAAATAGAATTGGTGAGGAATTGTAGCGAATGTAAGCTTGATGTTTTTAGCAGGTTAAACAGTGAAATCGCTGGTGTTTCTGACGTCACACACGACCTTTTAAACAATCAGATCAACGTGTGATCGCCAACCAGTGGATCTCTGAGTGAGTGGGGGCGGGGCTCATTTGCATATTCATAGAACAGCGCATACTGAATGAGGCGAGGGTGTCGAGTTACATTCAAGATGATATTTTAAGGCATGAAGAATTTTTTTTTTTTTTTTGCAAGGAAAATACTTTAAAATATGTCATTTTGGACAAAGATGAGTTTTGAGTTTTTTAATATCTTCAGTCATTTTGCTTCTTCTCCAGTAAATGCATCTTGATTTAAGGATGTTTCGACGTGTGTGCTGGAAAACGAGACAGAAACACTGAGGAAGGACAGCATTTTTTTTTTTATCACAGTATTAATTTTCTTTGTAATTCGCAGTATTCAATCTTTCTCTCATTACATTCATGCAAGACCCAATGAGGAGATTTTAATGAAACTGTCACTGCTAACAAAACCTGTTTTGCAGCTTCGTCACACAGACTCTGTCTTCCATGCGGCTTTTCTCATTCAGCTCAACTCGGTTAAAGAAAGTTAATTAAAGTGGGAAATTGTACATTATCATATGTGGATACCTGAATAATAAGATATTTGTAAGAAGATCTATGCCCTTGAGTCCTGTGGTTTGAGACGCGCATCACATGTGTTTGCAATGTAAGATTTGTGTTTTTGCCTGCACTGCAGAACATGCTGTTCTTCCTCTGCGTTTCTGTCCGGTTCTCCAGCACAAATATCTAAACATTCTTCAATCAAGATACATGGAGAAGATGCAAAATGACTGAAGATATTAAGTCTTGAAAAAATGCTTAAACAAGAACAAATATCTGCCAGTGGAGTCAGAAAAATAATCTTGTTTTCCCTTTGAATGAGGTTTATTTTCCATTGGCAGAGATCTGTTCTTGTTTTAAGCATAAACGTACTAGTTCATTTTCATGCTTTTTTCAACAGGTGAAACTTGAAAAATTTTAATATGGTGCAAAACTTAATTTATTTCAGTAATTCAACTTAAAAGGTGAAACTAATATATTATATAGACTCATTACATGCAAAGTGAGATATCTCAAGCCTTTATTTGTTCAACATGACATCATGACTTTTGCGTAAACATACACGCCACTTTCGAGTCAAGTGGCGTATTATTTCTACGCATTTTGAGCTATTCGCGTGTATCCGCGTGTATGCGTGTATGTCTACGCCATTAACGTCCGCGTCATTCCGTGTGTCAGAACACGCGCGTCAAATGTCCAGTCATAAATGCCATTAACCCCAGTGACGGTTAAGTTTAGGGACGGGGTTGAGGTAAGTCATATCTTTTTTTTCTCTAGGATGGTAAGGGAACAGTCATAAATGCCATTAACCCCAGTGATGGTTAGGTTTAGGGACGGGGTTGAGGTAAGTCATATCTTTTTTTTCCCTAGGATGGTAAGGGAACAGTCATAAATGCTATTAACCCCAGTGACGGTTAGGTTTAGGGATGGGGTTGGGGTAAGTCCTATATTTATATAACGTTAAGTCAACGGCGTTCATAAACACGCTGAAAAGCGATTATGCGTCTTGATAGCACGCCAAAAATGCAAATACGAATTGGCGTGTCATACACACGCTACTTCATGAGATCAGTCTGATTTGTTATAATTTTGATGAATATTGTGAAAAGGTTTTCAAAAAATAAATGCAAATATGGACAAACCCAAACGTTGGGTTAAATTTTTAAATTACATTTTTAATCCAACCTTTGGGTTTGTCCATATTTAACCCAAAGTTGAGTTAAAACAACCCAAACCAGAGTGTGTAAGCCATAATCATAACGTAACATCATAACAATAAATGTAAAATTCAGTAATTTCATTATTTTTTTTTACTTTTTCCACTTCAGCAATAATCTGCCAAGTGTAGTCTTTGAAAACAGATCAAACTTACGTCTGCGATCCAAAGCATTCAAGATTTACCACAGTTTAAATGGATTATAAATACAGCGTAAATATAATTTAGAACCATCAAATCCCCTAAAAATACAAAATATTAAATAAAAAACATAATCGAACTCACCTATAGGCAAGTAGATTTATTTAATTGAAATAAAAACAAAATTCTGTCATTTTTGACCGGCACACGAAGGGTTAAAGGAGTAGTTCAGTTTTGAAAAAACTTTTGCTGATAATTTCCTCACCCCCGTGTCATCCAAGATGTCCATGTCTTTCTTTCTTCAGTCGAAAAGAAATGAAGGTTTTTGATGAAAACATTCCAGGATTTTCTCCATATAATGGACTTCAATGGGGACCAAACGGTTCAAGGTCCAAAAGACAGTTTCAATTCAGTGCAAACTGTTCAAAGGGCTTTAAACGACTCCAGATGATGAATAAGGGTCTTATCAAGCGAAACGATCGCTCGTTTAATAAATAAATAACAAAGTTTAAGTTTTATAAGCTCAAATGCTCGCCTTGCTCTGTTCTGTGATGCGCGTTCGTGACTCTCCTGTTCGAACTCGTTCATCAAAATGAACAAATCTTTTCCAGAGTCAACTCATTCATTTTGTTCGTTGAATCAACTAAATGACATGAAAAAAAGATTAATTCATTTTGAACAGTTTGCACTGAGACTGTCTTTTGGACTTTGAACCGTTTGGTCCCCATTGAAGTCCATTATATGGAGAAAATCCTGGAATGTTTTCATCAAAAACCTTCATTTCTTTTTGACTGAGGAAAGAAAGACATGGACATCTTGGATGACACGGGGGTGAGGAAATTATCAGCAAAATTTTTTTATTTAAATAAACTACTCCTTTAGGAATGTTTAATAATTTGTGCTGGAAACGAGGTAGAACAGTTCTTTGATTTGATGTAGCAACTCTTTTTACACATACAGTAGAAAATATAAATGGTGATATTTCTCCCACTGGTGTTTTTCTGTGGAAACCCATCCTAGTTTACAGTAGAGCTGACCTCATGTTCCGCTGTCACGGGTCACTGGCTTTAATAACAGCTATTACACAGCTTGAGGAAAGGAAGTATAAACTTGTCGGCAGTCTATTAAATCATTGATTTACTCTCATCCAGTATCAGCACGCAGTTACGCAGAGGTCAAGAGGTCACATCTGCTGAATCCGACATGAAGCTCCTCTTCTCTCTGTGCCTGATGGCAGCTGTCAGGAATCATGCAACAGAACTCGGCATCATGGGAAGGTATGAAAGCAGACGGTTGTACGGCTCAGGTTTATTCAAACTCGGATGCAGTCGACCATGAAAGACACAAATATCAGCGTATGAGTCGTTTGACATTTGCAATGAGCATCTTATCGTGTCAAGATTAAAAGCAGATGACAGACACACACTCATTTACATACGTATATATACTAGAGCCCGGCCGATAAAGGATTTTGAAGGCCGATGCCGATACAAATATTTTTGGGTTTTAAAACGATGTTCCAATATATCGGCTGATATTTTATTTATTTATTTATTGACTGGACATGATAGTCACAAATTTTGTCATGCTTATTTGAGTTGAGAAAACTGATGGAGATGATCTTTTAACCCTCTGGGATTCTTCGTTTAACAGTCACACTCGGGGCCATTTAAAAAAGAAAATCATATTTTTTTTCACTTGTTTTTTATAATATTTTTTCTTTTCTTTTTTGGTGTTTTGAGAAAATTTCAAAAATAAAAAAATTTATAATTAGTATTAATGCAATAATTATGACCAAATGTTCCCCGATTGAATATAATAGAAAAAATATTTTAAAACAATATATTTTTTTTATTTTTTTTAAAGCTGTATTTCATTTTAGAGTTAAGCCTAGGCCTCATAAAAGCAACTTTTGAAATTAGATGGATGCCATTTTGTGGACAAACTGAGCATTTTAAAAATGCAAAACACATGTATAATCTGAATTTTTTGGTGTGTTTGTGTATAAAAGTGTGTGTGTGTGTTTTGCACTCTTGATGTTTTATAGATTCACCCCTTCACTGTTGTGTGCTTTTATTCAAGATTGTGGCTGATTTGTAGATTGTACGCACAAAAAAAACTCGGTATTTTCATATTTTTGCCAATTTCCCATTCATTTCCTATGCGGGTCATTTTTGGGTGTTAATATACCAAGTACCATTAAAGTCACCAAGTTTCGGACCATTCCGATGAAGCTACGATTTTTAACATTTTTTTATTTAAACGCTTCAGGTCATTATTGACCCGAAGAACCCCAGAGGGTTAATTGTTATTCAAGCAATGACCAACTCAACGAGTGTTGCCAACAGGAACGGTGTAGAGCGCCCTCTGGTGGACAAACTATACAACTCCAACACTCATGACATGGTTCAAGCGTGTTTCGTCCGTTTTTATTTTATTTTTGAAATATTCATTTATCGGCCATTATAACTGCCGATACCGATAGTTTGGAAAATGCCTAATATCGGCCGATAATATCCGTCTGGCTCTAATATATAAGCTTTTAAATTCACCTTTATCTCTTTTATCGTACTTTTTAATGTCAGAATTGTGTGATATAAAGATAAAATGTTGCAATTATCTTTAAAAATGTTTTATTCCTACACACACTTCCATAGGGAACGCATGAGTCTGAGATATAGCGTTCATAATCCCATCTGGAAACGATTGCTCATGTTTATTAGGATCTCACTGTACATTACTCCAGGTCTGCTGTGACATTTGAAAGCAAGTTATAAACGTGCGTGAAACAAAGACTTCATCGCTCTTCTCAGACCCTTTAAATCCGCCAGGTCCCTATTAATGCAGTTCACTCTTTATGAAACGGATGAAACCTTATCGTTGCTCACAAGCCTTTGTCATGCAGCCTTTATGAACTATAGCATGAATGAGAGATTAACCTTTACCAACGCCTGCTAGTTACAGTAAATGTCAGCGCACTGTAGACTATGGCGTCTGGGTTGTGTTCGCTCATTATTGTGTTTAAATGCTCCTCATAATGTGTCATGATGTGGAACATGAAGACCTCAATTTACTGGATCCCCTAAAGACTCACACTCACTCTCTCTCACACACATTTCAATTCTTCATTTAAATTAAAAGATAAGCAAATATCACGGCATTATCCAAATTTGACAAAAAGGTGTAGAACCGCAGCCAGTGTCTCCGTCCATCATGCTCATTTAAGGGTGAAGGTGGACCTACGTCTCCGTATGTAGAGGCTGCCAGTCACTGCTGACACAGAACATCTTTCAGTGTTTAGCCTTCTTCTTATATAGTCCGCAAATCTGCAGTTCTGTGGGTTCTCCCAGTTCTGCTGGTTCTCCCAGTTCTGCTGGTTCTCCCAGTTCTCTCGATTCTGTTGGTTCTCCCAGTTCTGCTGGTTCTCCCAGTTCTGCTGGTTCTGCTGGTTCTGCTGGTTCTCCCAGTTCTGCTGGTTCTCCCAGTTCTCTCGATTCTGTTGGTTCTCCCAGTTCTGCTGGTTCTCCCAGTTCTGCTGGTTCTGCTGGTTCTGCTGGTTCTCCCAGTTCTGCTGGTTCTCCCAGTTCTCTCGATTCTGTTGGTTCTCCCAGTTCTGCTGGTTCTCCCAGTTCTCTCGGTTCTGTTGGTTCTCCCAGTTCTGCTGGTTCTCCCAGTTCTGCTGGTTCTCCCAGTTCTGCTGGTTCTCCCAGTTCTCTCGATTCTGTTGGTTCTCCCAGTTCTGCTGGTTCTCCCAGTTCTCTCGGTTCTGCTGGTTCTCCCAGTTCTGTTGGTTCTCCCAGTTCTGCTGGTTCTCCCAGTTCTCTCGGTTCTGGTTCTCCCAGTTCTGTCGGTTCTGCTGGTTCTGTCGGTTCAGCTGGTTCTCCCAGTTCTGCTGGTTCTCCCAGTTCTCTCGGTTCTGTTGGTTCTCCCAGTTCTGCTGGTTCTCCCAGTTCTCTTGGTTCTGTTAGTTCTCTCGGTTCTGTTGGTTCTCCCAGTTCTGCTGGTTCTCCCAGTTCTCTCGATTCTGTTGGTTCACCCAGTTCTGCTGGTTCTCCCAGTTCTCTCGGTTCTGTTGGTTCTCCCAGTTCTGCTGGTTCTCCCAGTTCTGTTGGTTCTCCCAGTTCTGCTGGTTCTCCCAGTTCTCTCGGTTCTGGTTCTCCCAGTTCTGTCGGTTCTGCTGGTTCTGTCGGTTCAGCTGGTTCTCCCAGTTCTGCTGGTTCTCCCAGTTCTCTCGGTTCTGGTTCTCCCAGTTCTGCCGGTTCAGCTGGTCCTGCTTTGATCAGGAATCCCGTCAGCGCTGCAAAGATGAAGATTTATTGCCTGTGACGGACCTGCGGCTCATTTGCTGGTTTTCAGTGTGTGTGTGTGTGTGTGTGTGTGTAACCTTTATAAGCTGTACTGCAGCTCAACCTACAGAGGACACAGAAAAACATTCACAAGTTTAAATTACGAACTCCTTCAACTTTAAATCAAGTGGAAAACTAAAAATGTACTAAAAACGAAGTGTTTCGTGTTTCCTCTTCCATGAGACGCGTCACCTTTAGTCCTCCACAGCAGCAGCGATGCTCCTCCTCCTCCTCCGTGTGTCTGCTGTTCTCCAAACACTCTTAAATCAAGACTCATTACTGGAGAGAAGAAGCAAAATGACTGAAACACAAACAAATATCTGTCAATGGAGTCAAATACATTTTTCAGGAAACAACACTTCTGATCTTGTCATTCTGCTTCTCCAGTAAATGTATCTTGATTTATGGATTTGTAGATATTAATAATGGAAAAGTGGACGGAAGAACTGAGGAAGCACGTCATGTTTAAGCCCGGAGAATAAAGACGCTGTATGCCAATCAAATGAGATCAGATCAACAAATCCATCCTTCCTTGCTCAAAATGCTAATTGATTTAATTTTCCAAAGCACTAAATTAATGAATAATAACTAAGGGAATCATTTACTCATTGAACACACTGATGATTCTTTGAGGAATAACACTAACGGTTCTGCTGTTTGTTCTGTTTTGTTGCATTGATTTAGACTTTATTTACATCTAGTTGCATCTGCATTCTAATATGTGCATTGGCCAACAGATATTGTACATTAAAAATATTATCTGTTGACCAATGCTGAATTAACTAAAAAATAACTTTAAAAGTTTTAAAAGCCTATAATAGCACAGTATGGTGACAACTTGCCCCGCTAGAGGGTTCAATGTGCATGAAATGTTCAGACCAAATGTTAGTGACTTTAATATTTGCACATATACAGAAAATGATTATAAACCCAACCTGAAATAATTTTCAAATTTGACGAATAAAGTCTCCTGTATAACACAATCTGCAGTATACTTCCCTTTCTAAGCCCAAAACTTGATATGATATTTTATTATGCGCATGGTACTCTACACGAATCGTTTTAATTACATAAAGTCATATTATGATGCATCTTTCATAATTCTCTATGATCATCGTGTTTTGCGTTGTATTGACAAGCTTGCGCTTGTTCCAGTGCGCGCGCTCCGGCATCGATTCTCTTTCCACACACACACACACACACACACCAGTTATTCCGTGGAGAAGGAGCATACACAGCTCAGATAAAAGACTATCGACGAAATCCTTTATCTGTCCCGCCGCGTTTACTCGCTCAATGACTGGAGTTGAGGGAGCGCGCGCATCGACTCTGCGTTACGCGCGCGCATGTGTGTTTCTAAAGGCAAATGAATGAAGTTATCTTGAATATCACGCGCGTGTGCATGAGAGAACGGCGGAACGAGCGAATCATTGACAGTCCACACGCGCAGAAGTTATGATGATGATGATGAAGGTCTGACCTGACCTGTGGTGATGATAAGGGTCTGACCTGACCTCTGGTGATGATGATGATGAAGGGCTGACATGTGATGCTCGTCTACATTAACATCATAAAATGGATCAAGTTATCTTCTGTTCTCGCGTGTGCATCAAAAGCTTTTGTGGAGAAAGGCGAGTGATTCTTTACCAGTCAGACGCGCAGAAGTGATGATGATGATGACGATGATGAAGGTCTGACCTGACCTGTGATGCTCGCCTCCTATATAAACCCCACCAGCAGCGAGAGGAGCTCCTCAAACACACCGCGCTCCCGCTCAACAAGTTCAGGACAGCGGGTAACACACACTCAGTGATGAGCGCCATCAGTGCACGCGCTGGATTCACGATGCACGAGGATTTCCTCCAGATGTAGGAGAGTGTTTAGACTCGTTTAGACTCGTTCATCGGGATGGAGTCGTTCCCGGTGGCCGTGAACGGCGTTTCCCACGCAGAAGACCCGTTCTCCGCTCCTCTGACGTTCATCGCGCCCTGGAACTATAAAGTCCTGGCGGCGCTGATGTTCATCGTGACCGCGGCTTCTCTCTGCGAGAACTTCACCGTCATGCTGGTCACCTTTCGCTTTACTCAACTCCGACGACCTCTCAACTATATCATCGTTAATCTGTCCCTGGCGGATTTCCTCGTGTCGGTGACCGGGGGGACTATCAGTTTTTTAACTAACTATCACGGGTACTTCTTCTTGGGGAAATGGGCTTGTGTTTTGGAGGGCTTTGCGGTCACCTACTTCGGTAAGAGACACGTTGAGCTGCTGTTCTATAGTTTTATTTCGGGTCTGAGATATTTCTTTTAAA
Source organism: Cyprinella venusta (assembly GCA_038021265.1). NCBI lineage: Eukaryota > Metazoa > Chordata > Actinopteri > Cypriniformes > Leuciscidae > Cyprinella > Cyprinella venusta. The sequence goes on along the minus strand of CM075869.1, from coordinate 37,450,714 downwards.
TGCATGCTTCAAATATCCTGCATAATGTTAGTAGCCTACTTTTGTCTGGGTTTCAAAAATCACACGCATATAAAGATATACACACGCGCGTGAGTTAGAGAACTACAGTACGAATAAATCAAATCTGTTTTAACTAGTTAAGATTGCACACAGTAAAAGTTATCTGTTTTGTATTTTCTTTTAGTTTCGCAGTGCTCAACAAAATCAACATTGCTATGCAAGTTAGCCTATACATTAATGAAAAGTGCATGATTGGCAAAGCGTTTTGACTTTTATTAATGAATTATTGATATCAGATTTTACTTTTTCACTTGTTAAAAATGCAATTTTTAAACGCAATACATTTTAATGACTTATTCATTGATCTTTTTTGATATTTGTAGTATTTTCACTCGATAAATGTCACCATAGGCTGCCATTCTTGTTGATATCAATAATCGATTTATAAGTTTAAACTGCAATTTTACTTCAGGGATACAATTCATTCAAATTCTTAGTAGAAATATATATATATATATATATATATATATATATATATATATATATATATATATATATATATATATATATATATATATATATATATATATACATGTATATATTTATATGTATTTGTATTTAGAATTAGTAGTGCAAATAAATGTCTGATTTCAACAACTGAATTTTTGATATCAATATTATGATTGTAGAGATAATGTTAATTTCTGATATCATGAATGTATTTTTACTGGTAAGAAAGTAACTTTAGATATCTGAAATTATTGTCCAATTATTGACATCGGAAATACATTTTTAGGTATCAGAAATAACAGCATGTTGAAATTAATTTACATCAAAGTCAAGAATTAACATTTCAACTAGTGAACATTGAGTTCTTGATATCAGCATTTGAATCTGAATGGCAACCTATGGTGACATTTAAAATACAATTATCAAGAAATAGCATTTTTATATCAAAACTGCCATTGTCACTAGTAGAAATCCCATTTCTGATTTAGCATTTTAAAACAGCCTGCCATGTTTAGTGATGATCAAGAACAGCTGAAACTGGTCCTCTTCATTTCTTTAACACTATTGTTTCAACTCTAAAAAAATCAGGAAACTAATGATCAAATCAATCATACAAACTTAGATTAGATAGACATTGTTAAAAGTAGCTGATGGGGGGGGGGGGATTGGTTAGTTTTGCCTAGTCAATCTTAGAACCATAATGAAATATAATAATAAAAGCATGTTAAATGCATGTAATAATAATCCAGATGGACATCTGCTCTCAGGTCTGTTTGAGAACTGCAGGTATCAGTATTCACCATTCATGTCTTCTTACACCCACAATCACATTATTATTCATTTAGCACATTTGATTTTCTTCCAGGTAATTACTCTTTATTAATCAATATGGCTACTGGTCTGTTCTGATAATCACACAGAAATGAGTTTCTACAGTCTGTTTAGTGACACACGGAGGTTAAAGGGTCCCGTCTGTTTTCTCTGTTCATTGTTTGTACATGATGCCGTCATAATATTGTGAAGTTTTATTAATGTCATGATTTGTTAATGTCAGTCAGCAGATGTTTGGTATCTTCAGTGCAATTATAGTGAATTATTATGATCAACTTGCTGATGGTTCAGTCCAACACAGTGTTCTCAGTTATCTAACATCTGGTCATAAGAAACTCAATCACTGAAGTTAGAAATTATGGCTAAAAAAACCCATCACGTTCATACTTTATTTAATTGCAAGTTATTATTTAGCGTGAAGCAGATTTAATGTTCTGAATCGACACTTTTCTTAATTTTTTTTTTCTCAGATAGATAAATTAAATTTTGTGTGCACTTATAATATCTATAAAAATAAATGACCCAACACAAATTATTCATAAAAGAAATGGACGTTCTGTGGTTTCAGATGATCTCTACAAGATGACCAACTCAGTGAGTGAGAATTAAAGTGTTTCGATTTCAATGCATGAGTCCAATTTGAGTTATAAGCACGTCGTCTTCACAAATGTTTTTTACTCTCTAATGCGTCACTGTCAAGTCAGCTTTATTTCTATAGCGCTTTATACAATAGAGATGCTTTCAAAGCCGCTTCACTGGAAAATGAAACTGTTGCATGAATTATAAATTGACTTAAATTACAGCTCTAATGAAGACAATAGAGTCGTTATTCAGATGAATCCTGTTCAATGTTGATTCAATTAGTTCAATATCTGTCCAGTTCATCAACTCTACAACAGTCAATGTCAGCCTCTAATGAGGACAATAGTGTCATTATTCTGATAAATTCTGTTCAATGTTTATTCAATTTACTTCAATATCTGTCCAAAGTTGTTCAATTACAAAACAAATTCAATTTCAGATTATAAAGCAGCTCTAATGAAGACAATAGTGCCATTATTCAGATGAACTCTGTTCAGTGTTTATGTCAGGATTATGTTTTGTCTCGAGTCTTCTGTAGTTTCCCTCTTCCTAGTGTGTTTGGTTCAGTCCTGTTCTCAGTTTTCCCGCTCTTCGTCATCCCTCAGTTAATTCACCTGTTCCCAATGTTCATTATCTTCCTTTGTGATCCCAAGCATGTCTATCAGTGTTCTCCCTTATTCAGTGTCCGTTCTCGCCGCTGTTCTGCGTGAGATGTGGTTCCTTAGTGTCTTTGTTAAATATTCCTGTTTCCTGTGATTCCTCATTACCTCATGCTTCCTGCCACTACATGATCCCTGACAGAAGAACAGACCTAAAAAATGAGTTTGGTAGCCTCGGTCTGTTTGAGTACACTGATGCCTTTTTCATCTTGCCGTCCCTCTTGCCGAGCCTCGTCCCACATAGACCGTCCAGGGTCCAGAGCCTCGTCCAGCCGAGACCGTCCAGGGTCCAGATCCTCGTCCCGCCCAGACCGTCCAGGGTCCAGAGCCTCGTCCAGCCGAGACCGTCCAGGGTCCAGAGCCTCGTCCCACATAGACCGTCCAGGGTCCAGATCCTCGTCCCGCCCAGACCGTCCAGGGTCCAGAGCCTCGTCCAGCTGAGACCGTCCAGGGTCCAGAGCCTCGTCCCGCTAAGACCGTCCAGGGTCCAGATCCTCGTCCCGCCCAGACCGTCCAGGGTCCAGATCCTCGTCCTGTCGAGACCGTCCAGGGTCCAGAGCCTCGTCCCACATAGACCATCCAGGGTCCAGAGCCTCGTCCAGCTAAGACCGTCCAGGGTCCAGATCCTCGTCCCGCCAAGACCGTCCAGGGTCCAGATCCTCGTCCCACATAGACCGTCCAGGGTCCAGAGCCTCGTCCCGCCGAGACCGTCCAGGGTCCAGAGCCTCATCCCGCCAAGACCGTCCAGGGTCCAGAGCCTCATCCCGCCAAGACCGTCCAGGGTCCAGATCCTCGTCCCGCCAAGACCGTCCAGGGTCCAGAGCCTCATCCCGCCAAGACCGTCCAGGGTCCAGATCCTCGTCCCGCCAAGACCGTCCAGGGTCCAGAGCCTCATCCCGCCAAGACCGTCAAGGGTCCAGAGCCTCATCCCGCCAAGACCGTCCAGGGTCCAGATCCTCGTCCCGCCAAGACCGTCCAGGGTCCAGAGCCTCGTCCAGCCGAGACCGTCCAGGGTCCAGAGCCTCATCCCGCCAAGACCGTCCAGGGTCCAGAGCCTCATCCCGCCAAGACCGTCCAGGGTCCAGATCCTCGTCCCGCCAAGACCGTCCAGGGTCCAGAGCCTCGTCCAGCCGAGACCATCCAGGGTCCAGAGCCTCATCCAGCCGAGACCGTCCAGGGTCCAGAGCCTCGTCCAGCCGAGACCGTCCAGGGTCCAGAGCCTCGTCCTGTCGAGACCGTCCAGGGTCCAGAGCCTCGTCCTGTCGAGACCGTCCAGGGTCCAGAGCCTCGTCCAGCCGAGACCGTCCAGGGTCCAGAGCCTCGTCCAGCCGAGACCGTCCAGGGTCCAGAGCCTCATCCCGCCAAGACCATCCAGGGTCCAGAGCCTCATCCCGCCAAGACCGTCCAGGGTCCAGAGCCTCGTCCAGCTGAGACCGTCCAGGGTCCAGAGCCTCGTCCAGCCGAGACCGTCCAGGGTCCAGAGCCTCATCCCGCCAAGACCATCCAGGGTCCAGAGCCTCATCCCGCCAAGACCGTCCAGGGTCCAGAGCCTCGTCCAGCCGAGACCGTCCAGGGTCCAGAGCCTCGTCCAGCCGAGACCGTCCAGGGTCCAGAGCCTCATCCCGCCAAGACCATCCAGGGTCCAGAGCCTCATCCCGCCAAGACCCCCCATTGTCCAGATCCTCGTCCCGCCCAGATCGCCCAGGGTCCAGAGCCTCGTCCTAGTGAGACCGGATAAATATGCATAAGCCAATGATATGCAGATGTGGATATGCATAGTAAAACGAGGCGTTGTAAACTCATATATGATTATTTCGGGGAGGAGACACAAGTGACCACAATCTTCCTCTGACTGAGGTTATAAAGTTCAATTCACGCAGTTTCTGTTAGCCTTCTTACAGAACATTTTTGGATTTCGGGCGCACGAACACTTTTATGAAGGATTCTACACAGTTTTATCAGCCTGATCTCATGAAATTGCATCTCTATAGTCTGCATTGTGTTTATTGTGCAATTTATACGCGAAAATTAGTTTTTACGTGCATATACGCAGTTTTCGTGTGCATACGATACGCACTTGATTTGTGTAAAACGCAAGTCCCCACAACACTAATCCTACCCAAACGTATCATATACACGTAAAAAAAACATTTTTTTGCAAGATAAACACAAGGCGCGCTATAGAGACGCATTTAGTGTGAGCGGATGTTTTATAAATGAGACCCCTGGCCCGACACTGTCTGTGGGAGAGAATATAAGTGTTTCTGAAGAGCATGTCTCGTCCAGACCGCTCTTATCTCAAGGTGGACGCTTTTGACATTTCTTCTATATCCAACACACATATGACACACTTTAGTGTCAATATGTGACGCAGATATATATGGGCCAGAAGGCGCCTCCTAGTGGTCTAACCCTAACCCAGACCTAAACCCACCCATAACCAAACAAAGCTCTGTGCGTGTTATATTGGCGCCAAAGGGTGCCATGTGTCTTGGATTTAGACGAAATGTCAAAAGCGTCACTATATGACGCCATAGGATGAGAATGCATTCGTCTCATCTGGTGTTCATCATCCTCCAGGTATCGTGGCGCTGTGGTCTCTGGCCGTCCTGGCGTTCGAGCGCTTCTTCGTGATCTGTCGCCCCATGGGGAACATCCGTCTGCAGGGCAAACACGCGGCTCTGGGTCTGCTGTTCGTGTGGACCTTCTCCTTCATCTGGACCATCCCACCGGTGCTGGGCTGGAGCAGTTACACCGTCAGCAAGATCGGCACCACCTGCGAACCCAACTGGTGAGGACCCAAACACCATTTATCACACTGCGGGACTATTGAACTGGTGATAGCGCACATTAAACAGCTGAAAAAAGGAAATACAATAGGCTTTTACATTAGTAAACATGAACTTACAAACAAAAAAATACTTTATTAAAACATATTTAAAGGCAAATATTGCATCTCTAAATATTAGGCTGATGCACACCATACCCTGATAGCACACGTACATATCGGAGATGTATAATTGCGTGTGTGAAATTTACTTTGAAATTCATTTTTGGTATGTTTTATCTTACCTCAAGAGCATCTAAGATGTAGGTGTCTTTGTTTCCGCAGTATTTTCAATTTTGACATTTTTAGATCAAACCGTATCAGTCATATAATGGAGGTCTATGGTCACCACCTCAAAGAGCATGCACAGAGAAGTCCAGATTAAACATGATTTAATGACTCGTACATGTAAGTACACATTGATGGCCTAAGACACCAAACGAGCGGTTTGTGTGAGAAAACGATCAGTATTTATATCGTTTTTACCTCTTGTAACCACAGCAACATCCAAGTGATTTGAGGGCACGGACGCTTCGCTAGGATACCAAAAATGTATTTCAAAGTGAACTGTCCCTTTAAGGGATATTAATAAATGGACAAATGGAAGCTTGTTGTAACGTGTTGCAGAAAAAGGTGTTTGTCGTAAGTCTCAATCGTCAACATTTGCTGCTTTCACCAACAGGCTTTAATGTAGAAAGTTCCTAAACGGGTGTTTCAGTCTCATCATCTCTGTCTACTGTGTGGACGGGATTTTATCGGGTCATTATTAATATTATCATTGTGCGGGCGCAGAATCTCTTTAAAATCTTTCAAGCTTGTTTCAGATTCAATCTCTGAGGATTCTTCATACGCACATCTTCTAAAATGATCTAAAAACGTTTCATTTTCCAACAAGGGATTCCACAATATACGAGTTAAATGAAGAGGAAAAGCTCTCTTGGGTGAAAGTTTGACAAGCTTCATCCATTAAAGCCTAAACCAGCTGGATAATTAACCATCAGATTTATTGTCTCGTCTGTACTAATTAGTCCTTTTATCCAAGCCTGTCAGCATTTTTCTGACATGCTAATTCATTTTAATTCATTTTTTTTTGGCCATGTGAAATACACACCAGGTTTTCTTATTCATACTCCACTTTAGCGCTGTCATCTCTGTCTTCAATCATTGTGTGCTTTAGTCCGTCTGACAAACCAGAGACTAAGAAATAGGCTATATGAAGAAAATACATATCCAGAGTTTGGGCCGTTTTATTGTACTGGTCAAAAATACAAACATTACATCATCAGACACAATATCCTTTCAGAGACAATTATAAATGAGATGCATTACGCATAAAATTGTTGCATAAAAAGTTAAAATTATGCATAAAAAGTTAAAATTATGCATAAAAAGTTATTCTTGTGAAAAAAGCTTTATGTTTTCTATCAAATGTGCATGAGTTATTAATGTGAGAAATGTTTAAATTACTTGCAATTGCAAGTTTATATCTGAGAATTTTACAATTCTGAATTTTGAGAAACTCACGACTGTGAGGAAAAGTTTATATCTCACAATTCTGACTTTGTAACTATTGAGAAAAAAGCTACAAACTTGAAATTCTGGCTTTTTCTTGCAAATGTTAAAAATCGGAGAATAAAAAAATCTAAGTTGTGAGAAACTTATGACAGAGTAAAAAGTATTTTATTTTGAAAATGATTAAATCTCACAATTTGGACTTTCTTTCTCAGAATTGCAATTTCGATTTTACTTGCAATTGCGAAAATTGTGAATTGTGAGAAGAAATAAAAGGTCACAATTGTGTTTTAATTTTTGATTCCATGGTGGGAACATTTATCCATAAATATAACTTCAGATTGGCAACACATTGGGGCGAAAACACGTAAAATCACCTCAAATCTGTTTCCAGGACAAAAGTTAAACACTACATTATTTATATAAATATATACCCTGTATAATAAAAATGAAAGTTTCAATCTTCATCAGATGTTTTGCTTGCGTCCCCCTTCAGGTATTCGGGAAACTTCCACGACCACACCTTCATCATCACGTTCTTCATCACCTGCTTCATTCTTCCGCTGGGAGTGATCGTCGTCTGTTACTGCAAACTGATCCGGAAGCTGAGAAAGGTCCGTCGCTCCACAACATCCGTGAGATTCCCAACAAACTATCATTACAACAAACTGACACAGAAAACCATTACTCATCTGAGTATGATTACCTGATTCCAGAAGACAGTAATGCAATTCTAGCAACGTTATGAACAAACGTTCTTCCATTAACATTAACAGAACATTAGTTATCTGGTCTTTAAAAATGTTCAAATAACAAAAAGCATCGTTTCTACATCAGTCATGGAGTGTTTTTCTGTTGGACATTTTTTAAATGTAACCACTTGTTTCGGAATCTTCTGAGAAGAATGTTTGAAGAATGATACAATGAAGCGTTCCGTTAACGTTCTCATAACTAAGAGAAAACATTTTGGACTTTTGAGCATTCAGGAAACATTCAGAAATTTAAAACTCAATGAGAGCGCTCGCAAAACATTCTTAGAATATATTTTTGTTAATTTTTTTTTTGTATATTTGGTTTTTAAAGACACTTAATATATGATTCTCAGTGATATTATTGATTCTCTGCACTGACACCATTGGATGAGAACTTGAAAACCATTGGCAACCACTGAAAACCACTGACACCATTGGATGAGAACTTGAAAACTTGAACTAAATTGAACCGAATCATTGATTTGGTCATTTTGGTCACATTGCATATGTGTGTGTGTTTGCAGGTGTCCAACACGCACGGCCGGCTGGGTAACGCTAGGAAACCCGAGCGTCAGGTGACCCGTATGGTGGTGGTGATGATCGTGGCCTTCATGGTGGCCTGGACTCCGTACGCCGCGTTCTCCATCGTGGTCACGGCTCATCCCAGAATACACCTGGACCCGCGGCTGGCAGCCGTTCCCGCCTTCTTCTCTAAAACAGCCGCCGTCTACAACCCCATCATCTATGTGTTCATGAACAAACAGGTGATTTACTCATGCATCTCACTCGCTGTGTCTGTCCAGATATATATATATATATATATAATTTTTAAAAATTGTTTTTTTTATTAAAGACTTTCCTTAAAATAAACAAAAGTATCTGCCAACGGGGTAAGAAAAAAAATCTTGATTCAAATGGAAAATTATAATTTTTCTCATAAATGTGCATATATATATATATATATTAGGGCTGTGCAAAAATTAATTGCGATTAATCGCATCCAAAATAAAAGTCTGTGTTTACATAATATATTTGTGTGTGCTGTATATAATTATTTTGTATATATAAATACACACACATGCATGTATATATTAAAGAAAATGTGTTATTCCTATATAAAATATTTATATTTATATAATATAGATTATGTATTTATATATATTTACAGAATTTAAGCGCAAATAATTCTTAAATATAAACATGCATGCATAGGTATTTTAATATACAAAATAATTATATACAGCACACACAAATATATTATGTAAACACAGACTTTTATTTTGGATGCGATTAATCGCAATTAACTTTTGCATAGCCCTAATAAATATACAGTATATATATATATATATATATATTCTACATAATATATATGCATGCACTGTTTAATTATTTTGTATAAATAAATACACACATATGCATATATACATATATATATATATATTAAAGTAATATTTGCATTTATATATATATATATATATATATGCATGTAGTGTGTATTTTTTTTCAAGTATTTCAAATACTGTTGTAAAGATCTCAGTTATTAACATTACTGTGATCAGAATATTACCATATGTTGTGTGCATGTGAATATTAGCATCTGCATCTTTGCTCAGTTTGAGTCTTTGAATGAAATTAACTGTTTTTGTTCTCTTCTTATTCTCAATATATCAGACTATATGAGTATTATAAATCAAAAACTTGAGCTGAAAGTATCAGTTAAAATCGTGAGAACGTTTGTTAGTTCTTGAGTTTAAAGGAGATTGAAACTGTTGTCATAAACGAACCGGATCATGAGCTTAAAGGAGACGAATCAAACCTGCAACGTCTGAATATCAGGTTTAGTTTTAGTGTCTCCACACATTTAGTTTTTGGGAAGATGCATCTTCATCATCATGTGTTATTAACACATCAGGAATAACACACACACACACACACACACACTGACTGCTGTAGTTCGTTGGCAGTTTCATCATGAATAATAAATGGATCATCAATAAATGACAAGTAAAGTGTAGCTTGAAGTGTTTTTAAAGCTTCATCTTTCTCAAAGCTCTGTACATAAATACATCATTTAATAAACAGTTCAAACGTCTGAAGAATTAAACTTGATCTTTTGATCATAAGAGAAGCTTATAATCCAAAACTGAACGACAGACAGACGGTGTAAATCTGCATTTGAATGACTTTAATGTTGATTTCCGGTGATATTACATCAGCAGTCGATATTTTATGTGCATTTTCAGGGTTTCTATCAGTAACTGGATTTGGACCTCAAGCATTTACAATCAATATCCAATTCAGACAGGAAAACACAATTATACGGTTAAATGCGCTAATTATAAGATTAGAAAACTTTTTTAAAACAGTTAATGTGCACTAGTGTTATTGATTTATCTGCACTTAACATCGGATGAGAACAGAACGAGAACTGAACTGAGCTGAATAATGGAAATGTACAAATATTAATGCAATATAAATATAATATAAAACTTTGCGTTATTGAACTGAACTGAATCAACATCCAACTGAATTAATCTGAATAATGACACTATTGTCTTCTGTAGAACTGCTTTATTTTCTGAAACTGAATAATAGTTTTAAACCAATTTATTTTTTATTTTAGCTGTATGATGGTTCTATTAATATTTTAAATTTGCTTTTACATTTTTAATTTTTGTTTATTTTTTTATTTTAGTTTCATTTTTAGTAATATATTGGCACTTTTGACATTTTATTCGTTTTTTTTAATGGTTGCTTTAGGTTTAATTTATTTTTATTACAGTTTGTTAATTTTAGTGCTTCAACATGAACTTATTTCCTTTTTTGCCAAGGCATTTCTAGTCATCATTTAATTAAAATTTTGGACTGGACTTTAACCGAGGGTTATATCAAGACGGATGCTGATGCAAGTGTGATTTTGTGAGGATGCTTGTACTTCAGTTTTGATTTTAAGCATAATATTGCAGGAGGATCTCAGGGCACGGCGGGAAACTTTCCTGCGTCCCAGTTACAAGAAAATAGGTTACAGAAGCTGAGAGACCTTGAAGGAGTCGCCGGACAGAAATAAGTCCTCACACAAGCCAGACGCTTCCTTTCATCGATTGAAAATAGAATAGAGTGTGAATAGAGAGAGTAGAGTGTGAATAGAGTTGAGTGTGAATAGAGTTGAGTGTGAATAGAGTAGAGTGTGCATAGAGTAGAGTGTGAATAGAGTAGAGTGTGAATAGAGTAGAGTGTGTGAATAGAGTATTAAAAAAGAGTTGCTTGTCCATATACTCTATACATGCACCAGACAGAGTTTATGGATTTAGAAATATCCTGAAGCTGTCATGGTGGGATGATATGGCTTGACTAGAGCTGACACATTTGACTTCTATTACTGAAATAGAAATAAATAAATAAACACCTGCAGTGTGGATCAAACCGGTGCTCTCCAAAGCAGAAGCTGCTGAATTATTGAGCATAGACATAAACAGTGTTCGGCAGTGCCACATCTATCCATCATCTCCTGTCCGTTTACACACTGACACACACTCCATGTGAAGAGTGTCCTACTCTGCAGAAAGAAGAGCACGAGAACACAACATTGCTTTGGCTTTTGTCACAGTGACCGTCACCTATTCGATTAATTACATTACCAATCATCAGATGAATATGATTTGATCCGTCAGTTTGATTCAGGTCGTCAACGGGTTAAAAAAGAGATTAGAATAGATTTAGGTTAATATATAGATATCTTTTAAGAATGCTATATTCGATCAATACTCTCATGTCACGATGTTGGTGTTAATAACCCAAAGCACAGGACGATAGAGACACCAGAATAACGATATTCATGATTCTGAAACTGAAAACAGAATTATTTCAGATGAAGATGCTTTCACTGTCACTGACGTTTATTTAAAAGAATGTTGGTCACTTTTACTCACACTAAAAATCTATAAACTTGCATTTTTTTCTCACAATACTTGTTATTTTGTGTGAATATACACAATATATTGTCTCTATCGACGGAACATATTGTTGCATTTTTGTATTGCGTTATATTGTGACTCGATGTATCGTTACGCCACTAAATATCAGTAATGTCCATGAGTAATTAGTAACTGACAGAGTCTAGAAATGTTCAAATGCTCACGGTGAGAAAACTTGTTTCTTCCTCAGTGATTTTTTTTGTCTTGTTTTCACAAATAAATATCTAAGCATTCTCACATCAAGATGTATAAGAACCAAGTTAACATATCAAGTCTTTTTGTTTAAAATGAACCAAATTATGCTTCTGTATCTGCATGTAGTTATTTTTTTCCAGATATTTCTTCTTGTCTTCTTGTAGTAAAAACTCACATAATTTGGATACATCTTTGTCATTTGCTTCTCTAATAAATGTGTTTAGATGCACTGTGTTGAAAAACAAGGCAAAAATACTGAGGAAGATTTTTTTTTTTTTGCAGTGTAATTTTTGTGTGAATTGCATGATATTTTTTTTATTGATTCACTAATTTTTAGTGAATTATTGCACGATAAAAATCAGATTTTTTCATTGATTCACTATTTTTTAGTGAATTATTGCGTAATAAAATTTATATATTTTTTTACTGATTCACTAATTTTTAGTGAATTATTGCATAATAAAATTAAGGTTTCTTTAACTGATTCACTCGTTTTTTGGTGAATCATTGCATAATAAAATTCAGATTTTTATTGATTCACTAATTTTTAGTGAATTATTGCATGATCAAATTCAGAAATTTTTATTGATTCACTAATTTTTAGTGAATTATTTGATCATAAAATTCTGATTTTTTTTTTATTGATTCACTAATTTTCACTAAATTATTGCATGATCAAATTCAGAGTTTGAACCTTCAGCCATGATGTGTCCCATCTAAACAAACACTGAAGCTTCGTTCTTAGGACTGAAGAGACACTACGTGACTTTAGGTCACAAACTAATTAGTGTCTATCGGACTCTGTAGTTTAATGACTAGAACTAATGAAGAATGAGAGGGGCGATGTGAGCCGCTGGCTAATGTGGAAACAACTAATGATCACTGCAGTGATGACCTCATCATGATTGACTAATTGTAGCGCGTGTTGTCAGCGCTCGATGTCAGCGCTCGTTTAGTGCCGGATCGCATTAAGCTGAACTTCTCTGAGCACTGAACACACTCCAGGATTGTTCTCCAGACAGTGACTTCGATGGTCCAACAGGTCGAAGGTCCAGATGTGAGGTATATGTGAGGTGTGAGGTCCAGCCGAGGAATAAGAGTCTGATCTAGACAAACCAGCCGACATTCAGAACAAAACAGGTTATAGCCCCGCCCACATCACCAGAGAAGAGAAGAGATGCTGCGAGAGGGAGTTCTTCTAAACAAATCACTATTCTGACATACTTGGTTCAGTGAAGGAATTATAACACAGTTGGTTAATTTCAATAGATATTTGTTATCATATTCTGAATTTCTACAAAACGAGAGGTAGCAATATCATATAAGAGATGCTCTTTGTTCTGTGTCTTTTCCTTCTGTAAGATTCGCTCTTCCATATTTGGTGATATCTCTTGGGTCAAAGCATGGGAATTGTGTTTATTTCATAAGACACGTCCTTCATTTTGTTATACTCACAGAATTGATCCTGGCAAGCATGTTTTGGAAAGATTTGAGCTATATATTTCATATGCATGTGAATTTTGCTTTTCACTGTATCTTCTGACAAACTGAAGTGTGTGATGGAGGATCCGCCGTGACTGTCGCCTGTGTTTCCCCAGTTCAGGAAGTGTCTGGTTCAGCTCCTGAGATGCAGAGACGGCTCGCTCATCGAGGGAAACGCCATCCAGAGCAGCGAACGCCAAGGCATGACCAACGACAGCCAGACCGGAGAGATGTCCACCATCGCCTCGCGAATCCCCAAACACGGATCCATCCCGGAGAAATCACAGGAGCATCCGGGAGAACGGAGATCGCTCGCACACATTCCCATTCCGGAGAATAAAGTATGTCCGATGTGAACAACACACTGCAGAATGCTTTTCTACTCGGTGTTATTGTCTTGTTTCCAGTCCAAATATCTAAAAATTATTAAACCAATATGCATGTACTATGTACTAAAATACCATAAGATATTAAGTCTTGTTTTCTGGGAATTAATCAAAATTAAGTGAGTTTTTGCTTAAAACTACGGAAGCATTTACTTAAAAAAAAAAAAAAAAACTACTTTTTTTTTTCAATTAACGAGTTTATTATCTCAGATCATTTTTAATGTAAAAGTCTTTGCTGTTTTTCTGAATGAAAGAGTTAATTATCTCAGAATTATGAGATGTATTTTTCTTGAAAAACATTTTTTTTCACTTTCTTTTTCTGAATTAATGAGCTTTTTTTAGATAATCAAGTCATTAATTCAGAAAAACAGAGCAAAGACTTTTTTCCATGCAAAATGATCTCGTAATTCTGATGAACTTGTTAATTCAGAAAAATAGGTTTAATTTCTTCAAGTGAATGTGATACGCTTCCTCATAACAAGCAAAATTATCTGCAAATGATATAACTCGGAAAGATTATTTTTCTAACTCCATTGGTAGATAATTTAGCTTGTTTTAAGCAAAAACTCCCTTCCTCAGAAAAACAAGACATAATACCTTATGGCATTTTATTACTTTAGTAAATGCATCTTGATTTAAGAAGTTTTAATATTAGGACTGGAAACACGACAGAAACACAGATTAAAAAGCATGTTTTGCGGTGAGTTTTTCTGGCTGAATGTATAGAAAAACATTTAAACTGTGTTTATTTATTCAGTTTTACCTTCTGAAAAAGTAGTTCACTGCAAAAAATGCTGATATTGTTTCCTTGTTTTAATTCACTAACTGTTGGTCAATTTTTCAGAAGACAAGACTTAATATCTTAAGTGGTTTTGCTTTCTGGATCTTGATTTAAGAATGTTAAGATATTAAGATGTTTGAATTAAAATATGTTTTTTTTTTTGCTTTTATAAAGTATTATAACTGTGGTCACAATTATTAGTGAAATCATACAATTAATTTTAAGGTGCATTTACAAGCGATAATGAATGCATTAAAAATACTTCAAGAAAAGTGTTTCCACTAATATACCATGGTACTGCAATACTTCAATATACGCCATGGTGCTAAATTATTACCATATGCCATCATATTTACATAGTAAGAATTCATTTGAAGAATGAGATTTATCACAATAAATATTTAAATAATGTGTAATATACTGTACATTTTTAGTACGTTATAACTGATCTGAAAACAGGCGATGAACACTCAATAGTTCTTCGCTGCAACATTTGCACAGAAATCCGACAAATTCAGACGCAAATCAACCAGGTGTTAAAAACCACACATATTTAACGAGTATTCGTTTGTCACGGCTGTAAACACCTGTGGAGAGAAGAGGAGTGACTCCGGATTGACTGCAGTGTGAACGCGGGAGCTTTTCGGATGAGCTTTGATTGATTGTTTAATTGCGGCGGCATCGACTGACAGAAGGAGTACACTCACACACACACACACACACACAACTCGTGCCGACACACTTAAACAATCAATCAAAGCTCATCCGAAAAGCTCCAGCGTTCACACTGCAGTCAATCCCGTGATATCTTATGGCATTTCACTCGTCTAGTCAATGCATCTTGATTTAAGAATCTTTCGATATTTGGACTGGAAAGGAGACAGAGCAGCATTCGCTTCAGTTCATTGAAAAAAATGAAAGAGGCAACAAGTGAGATTGCAAAAACAATGATTGTTTCCAATAATAGACGGCAGGCGTTGCGATGATCCTTCCACGGTGGTTTCATAAGCTCATGATTTGTTTTCCCTGTGATCAAGTGTTATCTTGAGAAGATGATATTGTGTTTTCTGTCATGTTTTTAATTGGGTTTGGTGTCCTGGATCAGATCTCCGAGGGTCAATGAGCTGATAATAGAGTCTGAAGCTGCTGTACTTCTCAAAGCATGTGTGTGTGTTCATTTCACTCACTCCCGCATGATCCTAGTGTGTGTTTCTGTCTGTCATATGTTCTGCAAAAGCATGATGTCGATCAAAGTGTATTTCAATAAACGTTTCTTTGAAACGCACCAGCAATTCTTCTGTTGTATCGACATGGAATTAAAATCTCAATTCACTTTGTTAATTAATTCATGTTTTTTGGTCTTGCAATTCTGGTTGAAATGAATGTATTGTATGATGACTTTAAATGCATATTAAAAGGCAATGCAAATTCTCTGATATAAATATGAAGGTGACTTTTATCTTACAGTTCTGTCTATTGCATTTATATCTTACAATTCTGTGTTGTTTTTTCTTCATTCCACCACAGGATAAAATGATCACAATTCAAACATTTGTATGAGTTTTTATTTCGACAGTTTTGAAGTTTTTCTTACAATTCCAAGTTTGCATCTAATAATTTAAATGCAATTTACATGAAACTTTTTATCTCAGAATTCAGGCTTTTATTCACAGAATTGCAATAAAAACTGTCAGAGCAGTGAGAGTGTGTGTGTGTGTGTGTGATACTGTTGTATATGTGACGTGATGAGCCACTGGGAGTCTGCGACCGCCGGGAACGATGCTCTCTCTCTCTCGCACACGCACACACACACACACACACACACAGTAGACTAGACGGTGATTAATTCAGAATGTAATTTACATGTTTGTATAGAGTGCTGCACTTCCAGAACTCATTTTGATTTATCAGGGTGAGGAAACAGAAACACACACCTTCAGGATGATTTATCGGCTGTAGAAGAGGTTACAGTTGGGTTGAGTCAGAGAGAGAGAGAGAGAGAGAGAGTTTCTAATCTGTGCTGATGGTTTGTGGTCTGCTTAACCCATTCAGACCCTGTGACCATTTCATTGGACATCACATGTCAGCCCCCTTTTTTAACTTCTGGAGCATTTCACCTAGTTTAAAGCCTGCAGTCCATGAGATTGGACGTTTGTCATCCAATCAAATACCAGTAAAGCTCTGCATGTAGTAATTATATATAAAAAAACTCTACATTGAAGAGGAGCATGGCAGCACTTAACTCCAAACACAGAGGCAAGCAACATTTTCTAAGGTGTATTTACATTTTGTATTTATTTTTGCCAATATTTCATAGATTGAATGTAAAATAGAAAGACTGAACTTATTAATTAAAGTTTAAAAAAATCGACTGTAGAATTGCACAATTTAAATCATGATTTTTTTAAATGTGTCTGTCCATTAGAATGGACAGTAGGTTTGAAAGCCTGATACTGAAGTCACATCTTCAGTAAAGCTGATTGAAATTTCTTTTATAATTTTGACCCAAAATAAACGACAGTGTTACCCCTTATGTTTTTTTTAGGGTCGAAATTTTGACCTTCGATATCTCGGCTCTGGAAGGGTCTAGAGCCTCCATTTTTGCGCGCTGGTCGAAGTCTCGTGGCCCTCTGTCAGAATCCAGAGTTTCAAGAAGATCGGAGGGGGTCAAAATTTCGGCCAAAAACGACAGTGTTACCCCTTATGTTTTTTTTCAGGTCAAAACTTTGACATCCGATATCTCGGCTCTGAAAGGGTCTAGAGCCTCCATTTTTGCGCACTGGTCGAAAGTCTCTTGGCCCTCTGTCAGAATCCAGAGTTTCAAGAAGATCGGAGGGGGTCAAAATTTTGGCCAAAAACGACAGTGTTACCCCTTATGTTTTTTTTTTCAGATAAAAACTTTGACATCCGATATCTCGGCTCTGGAAGGGTCTAGAGCCTCCATTTTTGCGCGCTGGTTGAAGTCTCGTGGCCCTCTGTCAGAATCCAGAGTTTCAAGAAGATCGGAGGGGGTCAAAATTTCGGCCAAAAACGACAGTGTTACCCCTTATGTTTTTTTTTCAGGTCAAAACTTTGACATCCGATATCTCGGCTCTGGAAGGGTCTAGAGCCTCCATTTTTGCGCGCTGGTCGAAGTCTCGTGGCCCTCTGTCAGAATCCAGAGTTTCAAGTAGATCGGAGGGGGTCAAAATTTCGGCCAAAAACGACAGTGTTACCCCTTATGTTTTTTTTTTCAGGTCAAAACTTTGACATCCGATATCTCGGCTCTGGAAGGGTCTAGAGCCTCCATTTTTGCGCGCTGGTCGAAGTCTCGTGGCCCTCTGTCAGAATCCAGAGTTTCAAGAAGATCGGAGGGGGTCAAAATTTCGGCCAAAAACGACAGTGTTACCCCTTATGTTTTTTTTTTTCAGGTCAAAACTTTGACATCCGATATCTCGGCTCTGGAAGGGTCTAGAGCCTCCATTTTTGCGCGCTGGTCGAAGTCTCGTGGCCCTCTGTCAGAATCCAGAGTTTCAAGTAGATCGGAGGGGGTCAAAATTTCGGCCAAAAACGACAGTGTTACCCCTTATGTTTTTTTTTTCAGGTCAAAACTTTGACATCCGATATCTCGGCTCTGGAAGGGTCTAGAGCCTCCATTTTTGCGCGCTGGTCGAAGTCTCGTGGCCCTCTGTCAGAATCCAGAGTTTCAAGAAGATCGGAGGGGGTCAAAATTTCGGCCAAAAACGACAGTGTTACCCCTTATGTTTTTTTTCAGGTCAAAACTTTGACATCCGATATCTCGGCTCTGGAAGGGTCTAGAGCCTCCATTTTTGCGCGCTGGTCGAAGTCTCGTGGCCCTCTGTCAGAATCCAGAGTTTCAAGAAGATCGGAGGGGGTCAAAAATTCGGCCAAAAACGACAGTGTTACCCCTTATGTTTTTTTTTTCAGGTCAAAACTTTGACATCCGATATCTCGGCTCTGGAAGGGTCTAGAGCTTCCATTTTTGCGCGCTGGTCGAAGTCTCGTGGCCCTCTGTCAGAATCCAGAGTTTCAAGAAGATCGGAGGGGGTCAAAAATTCGGCCAAAAACGACAGTGTTACCCCTTATGTTTTTTTTTTTCAGGTCAAAACTTTGACATCCGATATCTCGGCTCTGGAAGGGTCTAGAGCCTCCATTTTTGCGCGCTGGTCGAAGTCTCGTGGCCCTCTGTCAGAATCCAGAGTTTCAAGAAGATCCGAGGGGGTCAAAATTTCGGCCAAAAACGACAGTGTTACCCCTTATGTTTTTTTTTCGGGTCAAAACTTTCACATCCGATATCTCGGCTCTGGAAGGGTCTAGAGCCTCCATTTTTGCGCGCTGGTCGAAGTCTCGTGGCCCTCTGTCAGAATCCAGAGTTTCAAGAAGATCAGAGGGGGTCAAAAATTCGGCCAAAAACGACAGTGTTACCCCTTATGTTTTTTTTTCAGGTCCAAACTTTGACATCCGATATCTCGGCTCTGGAAGGGTCTAGAGCCTCCATTTTTGCGCGCTGGTCGAAGTCTCGTGGCCCTCTGTCAGAATCCAGAGTTTCAAGAAGATCGGAGGGGGTCAAAATTTCGGCCAAAAACGACAGTGTTACCCCTTATGTTTTTTTTTCAGGTCAAAACTTTGACATCCGATATCTCGGCTCTGGAAGGGTCTAAAGCTTCCATTTTTGCGCGCTGGTCGAAGTCTCGTGGCCCTCTGTCAGAATCCAGAGTTTCAAGAAGATCGGAGGGGGTCAAAATTTCGGCCAAAAACGACAGTGTTACCCCTTATGTTTTTTTTTCAGGTCAAAACTTTGACATCCGATATCTCGGCTCTGGAAGGGTCTAGAGTCTCCATTTTTGCGCGCTGGTCGAAGTCTCGTGGCCCTCTGTCAGAATCCAGAGTTTCAAGAAGATCGGAGGGGGTCAAAATTTCGGTCAAAAACGACAGTGTTACCCCTTATGTTTTTTTTTCAGGTCAAAACTTTGACATCCGATATCTCGGCTCTGGAAGGGTCTAGAGCTTCCATTTTTGCGCGCTGGTCGAAGTCTCGTGGCCCTCTGTCAGAATCCAGAGTTTCAAGAAGATCGGAGGGGGTCAAAATTTCGGCCAAAAACGACAGTGTTACCCCTTATGTTTTTTTTTTCAGGTCAAAACTTTGACATCCGATATCTCGGCTCTGGAAGGGTCTAGAGCCTCCATTTTTGCGCGCTGGTCAAAGTCTCGTGGCCCTCTGTCAGAATCCAGTGTTTCAAGAAGATCGGTGGGGGTCAAAATTTCGGCCAAAAACGACAGTGTTACCCCTTATGTTTTTTTTTCAGGTCAAAACTTTGACATCCGATATCTCGGCTCTGGAAGGGTCTAGAGCCTCCATTTTTGCGCGCTGGTCGAAGTCTCGTGGCCCTCTGTCAGAATCCAGAGTTTCAAGAAGATCGGAGGGGGTCAAAATTTCGGCCAAAAACGACAATGTTACCCCTTATGTTTTTTTTTCAGGTCAAAACTTTGACATCCGATATCTCGGCTCTGAAAGGGTCTAGAGCCTCCATTTTTGCGCGCTGGTCGAAGTCTCTTGGCCCTCTGTCAGAATCCAGAGTTTCAAGAAGATCGGAGGGGGTCAAAATTTTGGCCAAAAACGACAGTGTTACCCCTTATGTTTTTTTTCAGGTCAAAACTTTGACATCTGATATCTCGGCTCTGGAAGGGTCTAGAGCCTCCATTTTTGCGCGCTGGTCGAAGTCTCGTGGCCCTCTGTCAGAATCCAGAGTTTCAAGAAGATCGGAGGGGGTCAAAATTTCGGCCAAAAACGACAGTGTTACCCCTTATGTTTTTTTTTCAGGTCAAAACTTTGACATCCGATATCTCGGCTCTGGAAGGGTCTAGAGCCTCCATTTTTGCGCGCTGGTCGAAGTCTCGTGGCCCTCTGTCAGAATCCAGAGTTACAAGTAGATCGGAGGGGGTCAAAATTTCGGCCAAAAACGACAGTGTTACCCCTTATGTTTTTTTTTTCAGGTCAAAACTTTGACATCCGATATCTTGGCTCTGGAAGGGTCTAGAGCCTCCATTTTTGCGCGCTGGTCGAAGTCTCGTGGCCCTCTGTCAGAATCCAGAGTTTCAAGAAGATCGGAGGGGGTCAAAATTTCGGTCAAAAACGACAGTGTTACCCCTTATGTTTTTTTTTCAGGTCAAAACTTTGACATCCGATATCTCGGGTCTGGAAGGGTCTAGAGCTTCCATTTTTGCGCGCTGGTCGAAGTCTCGTGGCCCTCTGTCAGAATCCAGAGTTTCAAGAAGATCGGAGGGGGTCAAAATTTCGGCCAAAAACGACAGTGTTACCCCTTATGTTTTTTTTTTTCAGGTCAAAACTTTGACATCCGATATCTCGGCTCTGGAAGGGTCTAGAGCCTCCATTTTTGCGCGCTGGTTGAAGTCTCGTGGCCCTCTGTCAGAATCCAGAGTTTCAAGAAGATCGGAGGGGGTCAAAATTTCGGCCAAAAACGACAGTGTTACCCCTTATGTTTTTTTTTCAGGTCAAAACTTTGACATCCGATATCTCGGCTCTGGAAGGGTCTAGAGCCTCCATTTTTGCGCGCTGGTCGAAGTCTCGTGGCCCTCTGTCAGAATCCAGAGTTTCAAGAAGATCGGAGGGGGTCAAAATTTCGGCCAAAAACGACAGTGTTACCCCTTATGTTTTTTTTTCAGGTCAAAACTTTGACATCCGATATCTCGGCTCTGGAAGGGTCTAGAGCTTCCATTTTTGCGCGCTGGTCGAAGTCTCGTGGCCCTCTGTCAGAATCCAGAGTTTCAAGAAGATCGGAGGGGGTCAAAAATTCGGCCAAAAACGACAGTGTTACCCCTTATGTTTTTTTTTTCAGGTCAAAACTTTGACATCCGATATCTCGGCTCTGGAAGGGTCTAGAGCCTCCATTTTTGCGCGCTGGTCGAAGTCTCGTGGCCCTCTGTCAGAATCCAGAGTTTCAAGAAGATCGGAGGGGGTCAAAATTTCGGCCAAAAACGACAGTGTTACCCCTTATGTTTTTTTTTTCAGGTCAAAACTTTGACATCCGATATCTCGGCTCTGGAAGGGTTTAGAGCCTCCATTTTTGCGCGCTGGTCGAAGTCTCGTGGCCCTCTGTCAGAATCCAGAGTTTCAAGACGATCGGAGGTGGTCAAAATTTCGGCCAAAAACGACAGTGTTACCCCTTATGTTTTTTTTTCAGGTCAAAACTTTGACATCCGATATCTCGGCTCTGGAAGGGTCTAGAGCCTCCATTTTTGCGCGCTGGTCGAAGTCTCGTAGCCCTCGGTCAGAATCCAGAGTTTCAAGAAGATCGGAGGGGGTCAAAATTTCGGCCAAAAACGACAGTGTTACCCCTTATGTTTTTTTTTCAGGTCAAAACTTTGACATCCGATATCTTGGCTCTGGAAGGGTCTAGAGCCTCCATTTTTGCGCGCTGGTCGAAGTCTCGTGGCCCTCTGTCAGAATCCAGAGTTTCAAGAAGATCAGAGGGGGTCAAAATTTCGGCCAAAAACGACAGTGTTACCCCTTATGTTTTTTTTTCAGGTCAAAACTTTGACATCCGATATCTCGGCTCTGGAAGGGTCTAGAGCCTCCATTTTTGCGCGTTGGTCGAAGTCTCGTGGCCCTCTGTCAGAATCCAGAGTTTCAAGAAGATCGGAGGGGGTCAAAATTTCGGCCAAAAACGACAGTGTTACCCCTTATGTTTTTTTTTTCGGGTCAAAACTTTGACATCCGATATCTCGGCTCTGGAAGGGTCTAGAGCTTCCATTTTTGCGCGCTGGTCGAAGTCTCGTGGCCCTCTGTCAGAATCCAGAGTTTCAAGAAGATCCGAGGGGGTCAAAATTTCGGCCAAAAACGACAGTGTTACCCCTTATGTTTTTTTTTCAGGTCAAAACTTTGACATCCGATATCTCGGCTCTGGAAGGGTCTAGAGCCTCCATTTTTGCGCGCTGGTCGAAGTCTCGTGGCCCTCTGTCAGAATCCAGAGTTTCAAGAAGATCGGAGGGGGTCAAAATTTTGGCCAAAAACGACAGTGTTACCCCTTATGTTTTTTTTTCAGGTCAAAACTTTGACATCCGATATCTCGGCTCTGGAAGGGTCTAGAGCCTCCATTTTTGCGCGCTGGTCGAAGTCTCGTGGCCCTCTGTCAGAATCCAGAGTTTCAAGAAGATCGGAGGGGGTCAAAATTTCGGCCAAAAACGACAGTGTTACCCCTTATGTTTTTTTTTTCAGGTCAAAACTTTGACATCCGATATCTCGGCTCTGGAAGGGTCTAGAGCCTCCATTTTTGCGCGCTGGTCGAAGTCTCGTGGCCCTCTGTCAGAATCCAGAGTTTCAAGAAGATCGGAGGGGGTCAAAATTTCGGCCAAAAACGACAGTGTTACCCCTTATGTTTTTTTTTTTCAGGTCAAAACTTTGACATCCGATATCTCGGCTCTGGAAGGGTCTAGAGCCTCCATTTTTGCGCGCTGGTTGAAGTCTCGTGGCCCTCTGTCAGAATCCAGAGTTTCAAGAAGATCGGAGGGGGTCAAAATTTCGGCCAAAAACGACAGTGTTACCCCTTATGTTTTTTTTTCAGGTCAAAACTTTGACATCCGATATCTCGGCTCTGGAAGGGTCTAGAGCCTCCATTTTTGCGCGCTGGTCGAAGTCTCGTGGCCCTCTGTCAGAATCCAGAGTTTCAAGAAGATCGGAGGGGGTCAAAAATTCGGCCAAAAACGACAGTGTTACCCCTTATGTTTTTTTTTTCAGGTCAAAACTTTGACATCCAATATCTCGGCTCTGGAAGGGTCTAGAGCCTCCATTTTTGCGCGCTGGTCGAAGTCTCGTGGCCCTCTGTCAGAATCCAGAGTTTCAAGAAGATCGGAGGGGGTCAAAATTTCGGCCAAAAACGACAGTGTTACCCCTTATGTTTTTTTTTCAGGTCAAAACTTTGACATCCGATATCTCGGCTCTGGAAGGGTCTAGAGCTTCCATTTTTGCGCGCTGGTCGAAGTCTCGTGGCCCTCTGTCAGAATCCAGAGTTTCAAGAAGATCGGAGGGGGTCAAAAATTCGGCCAAAAACGACAGTGTTACCCCTTATGTTTTTTTTTTCAGGTCAAAACTTTGACATCCGATATCTCGGCTCTGGAAGGGTCTAGAGCCTCCATTTTTGCGCGCTGGTCGAAGTCTCGTGGCTCTCTGTCAGAATCCAGAGTTTCAAGAAGATCGGAGGGGGTCAAAATTTCGGCCAAAAACGACAGTGTTACCCCTTATGTTTTTTTTTTCAGGTCAAAACTTTGACATCCGATATCTCGGCTCTGGAAGGGTTTAGAGCCTCCATTTTTGCGCGCTGGTCGAAGTCTCGTGGCCCTCTGTCAGAATCCAGAGTTTCAAGACGATCGGAGGTGGTCAAAATTTCGGCCAAAAACGACAGTGTTACCCCTTATGTTTTTTTTTCAGGTCAAAACTTTGACATCCGATATCTCGGCTCTGGAAGGGTCTAGAGCCTCCATTTTTGCGCGCTGGTCGAAGTCTCGTAGCCCTCTGTCAGAATCCAGAGTTTCAAGAAGATCGGAGGGGGTCAAAATTTCGGCCAAAAACGACAGTGTTACCCCTTATGTTTTTTTTTCAGGTCAAAACTTTGACATCCGATATCTCGGCTCTGGAAGGGTCTAGAGCCTCCATTTTTGCGCGCTGGTCGAAGTCTCGTGGCCCTCTGTCAGAATCCAGAGTTTCAAGAAGATCAGAGGGGGTCAAAATTTCGGCCAAAAACGACAGTGTTACCCCTTATGTTTTTTTTTCGGGTCAAAACTTTGACATCCGATATCTCGGCTCTGGAAGGGTCTAGAGCCTCCATTTTTGCGCGCTGGTCGAAGTCTCGTGGCCCTCTGTCAGAATCCAGAGTTTCAAGAAGATCGGAGGGGGTCAAAATTTCGGCCAAAAACGACAGTGTTACCCCTTATGTTTTTTTTTCGGGTCAAAACTTTGACATCCGATATCTCGGCTCTGGAAGGGTATAGAGCCTCCATTTTTGCGCGCTGGTCGAAGTCTCGTGGCCCTCTGTCAGAATCCAGAGTTTCAAGAAGATCGGAGGGGGTCAAAATTTCGGCCAAAAACGACAGTGTTACCCCTTATGTTTTTTTTTCAGGTCAAAACTTTGACATCCGATATCTCGGCTCTGGAAGGGTCTAGAGCCTCCATTTTTGCGCGCTGGTCGAAGTCTCGTGGCCCTCTGTCAGAATCCAGAGTTTCAAGAAGATCGGAGGGGGTCAAAATTTCGGCCAAAAACGACAGTGTTACCCCTTATGTTTTTTTTTTCAGGTCAAAACTTTGACATCCGATATCTCGGCTCTGGAAGGGTCTAGAGCCTCCATTTTTGCGCGCTGGTCGAAGTCTTGTGGCCCTCTGTCAGAATCCAGAGTTTCAAGAAGATCGGAGGGGGTCAAAATTTCGGCCAAAACGACAGTGTTACCTCTTATGTTTTTTTTTCAGGTCAAAACTTTGACATCCGATATCTCGGCTCTGGAAGGGTCTAGAGCCTCCATTTTTGCGCGCTGGTCGAAGTCTCGTGGCCCTCTGTCAGAATCCAGAGTTTCAAGAACATCGGAGGGGGTCAAAATTTCGGCCAAAAACGACAGTGTTACCCCTTATGTTTTTTTTTCAGGTCAAAACTTTGACATCCGATATCTCGGCTCTGGAAGGGTTTAGAGCCTCCATTTTTGCGCGCTGGTCGAAGTCTCGTGGCCCTCTGTCAGAATCCAGAGTTTCAAGAAGATCGGAGGGGGTCAAAATTTCGGCCAAAAACGACAGTGTTACCCCTTATGTTTTTTTTTTCAGGTCAAAACTTTGACATCCGATATCTCGGCTCTGAAAGGGTCTAGAGCCTCCATTTTTGCGCGCTGGTCGAAGTCTCGTGGCCCTCTGTCAGAATCCAGAGTTTCAAGAAGATCGGAGGGGGTCAAAATTTCGGCCAAAAACGACAGTGTTACCCCTTATGTTTTTTTTTCAGGTCAAAACTTTGACATCCGATATCTCGGCTCTGGAAGGGTCTAGAGCCTCCATTTTTGCGCGCTGGTCGAAGTCTCGTGGCCCTCTGTCAGAATCCAGAGTTTCAAGAAGATCGGAGGGGGTCAAAATTTTTCCAAAAACGACAGTGTTACCCCTTATGTTTTTTTTTCAGGTCAAAACTTTGACATCCGATATCTCGGCTCTGGAAGGGTCTAGAGCCTCCATTTTTGCGCGCTGGTCGAAGTCTCTTGGCCCTCTGTCAGAATCCAGAGTTTCAAGAAGATCGGAGGGGGTCAAAATTTCGGCCAAAAACGACAGTGTTACCCCTTATGTTTTTTTTTCAGGTCAAAACTTTGACATCCGATATCTCGGCTCTGGAAGGGTTTAGAGCCTTCATTTTTGCGCGCTGGTCGAAGTCTCGTGGCCCTCTGTCAGAATCCAGAGTTTCAAGAAGATCGGAGGGGGTCAAAATTTCGGCCAAAAACGACAGTGTTACCCCTTATGTTTTTTTTTCAGATAAAAACTTTGACATCCGATATCTCGGCTCTGGAAGGGTCTAGAGCCTCCATTTTTGCGCGCTGGTCGAAGTCTCTTGGCCCTCTGTCAGAATCCAGAGTTTCAAGAAGATCGGAGGGGGTCAAAATTTCGGCCAAAAACGACAGTGTTACCCCTTATGTTTTTTTTTCAGGTCAAAACTTTGACATCCGATATCTCGGCTCTGGAAGGGTCTAGAGCCTCCATTTTTGCGCGCTGGTCGAAGTCTCGTGGCCCTCTGTCAGAATCCAGAGTTTCAAGAAGATCGGAGGGGGTCAAAATTTCGGCCAAAAACGACAGTGTTACCCCTTGTTTTTTTTTTCAGGTCAAAACTTTGACATCCGATATCTCGGCTCTGGAAGGGTCTAGAGCCTCCATTTTTGCGCGCTGGTCGAAGTCTCTTGGCCCTCTGTCAGAATCCAGAGTTTCAAGAAGATCGGAGGGGGTCAAAATTTCGGCCAAAAACGACAGTGTTACCCCTTATGTTTTTTTTTCAGGTCAAAACTTTGACATCCGATATCTCGGCTCTGGAAGGGTCTAGAGCCTCCATTTTTGCGCGCTGGTCGAAGTCTCGTGGCCCTCTGTCAGAATCCAGAGTTTCAAGAAGATCGGAGGGGGTCAAAATTTCGGCCAAAAACGACAGTGTTACCCCTTGTTTTTTTTTTCAGGTCAAAACTTTGACATCCGATATCTCGGCTCTGGAAGGGTTTAGAGCCTCCATTTTTGCGCGCTGGTCGAAGTCTCGTGGCCCTCTGTCAGAATCCAGAGTTTCAAGAAGATCGGAGGGGGTCAAAATTTCGGCCAAAAACGACAGTGTTACCCCTTATGTTTTTTTTTCAGGTCAAAACTTTGACATCCGATATCTCGGCTCTGGAAGGGTCTAGAGCCTCCATTTTTGCGCGCTGGTCGAAGTCTCGTGGCCCTCTGTCAGAATCCAGAGTTTCAAGAAGATCGGAGGGGGTCAAAATTTCGGCCAAAAACGACAGTGTTACCCCTTATGTTTTTTTTTCAGGTCAAAACTTTGACATCCGATATCTCGGCTCTGGAAGGGTCTAGAGCCTCCATTTTTGCGCGCTGGTCGAAGTCTCGTGGCCCTCTGTTAGAATCCAGAGTTTCAAGAAGATCGGAGGGGGTCAAAATTTCGGCCAAAAACGACAGTGTTACCCCTTATGTTTTTTTTTTCAGGTCAAAACTTTGACATCCGATATCTCGGCTCTGGAAGGGTCTAGAGCCTCCATTTTTGCGCGCTGGTCGAAGTCTCGTGGCCCTCTGTCAGAATCCAGAGTTTCAAGAAGATCGGAGGGGGTCAAAATTTCGGCCAAAAACGACAGTGTTACCCCTTATGTTTTTTTTTTCAGGTCAAAACTTTGACATCCGATATCTCGGCTCTGGAAGGGTCTAGAGCCTCCATTTTTGCGCGCTGGTTGAAGTCTCGTGGCCCTCTGTCAGAATCCAGAGTTTCAAGAAGATCAGAGGGGGTCAAAATTTCGGCCAAAAACGACAGTGTTACCCCTTATGA
>CM075869.1:37372149-37422977 GCA_038021265.1 Cyprinella venusta | reverse complement strand
TAAAAAAACATAAGGGGTAACACTGTCGTTTTTGGCCGAAATTTTGACCCCCTCCAATCTTCTTGAAACTCTGGATTCTGACAGAGGGCCACGAACTTCGACCAGCGCGCAAAAATGGAGGCTCTAGACACTTCCAGAGCCGAGATATCGGATGTCAAAGTTTTGACCTGAATAAAAAACATAAGGGGTAACACTGTCGTTTTTGGCCGAAATTTTGACCCCTCCGATCTTCTTGAAACTCTGGATTCTGACAGAGGGCCACGAGACTTGGACCAGCGCGCAAAAATGGAGGCTCTAGACCCTTCCAGAGCCGAGATATCGGATGTCAAAGTTTTGGACCTGAAAAAAAAAACATAAGGGGTAACACTGTCGTTTTTGGCCGAAATTTTGACCCCCTCCGATCTTCTTGAAACTCTGGATTCTGACAGAGGGCCACGAGACTTCGACCAGCGCGCAAAAATGGAGGCTCTAGACCCTTTCCAGAGCCGAGATATCGGATGTCAAAGTTTGACCTGAAAAAAAAACATAAGGGGTAACACTGTCGTTTTTGGCCGAAATTTTGACCCCCTCCGATCTTCTTGAAACTCTGGATTCTGACAGAGGGCCACGAGACTTCGACCAGCGCGCAAAAATGGAGGCTCTAGACCCTTCCAGAGCCGAGATATCGGATGTCAAAGTTTTGACCTGAAAAAAAACCATAAGGGGTAACACTGTCGTTTTTGGCCGAAATTTTGACCCCCTCCGATCTTCTTGAAACTCTGGATTCTGACAGAGGGCCACGAGACTTCGCCAGCGCGCAAAAATGGAGCTCTAGACCCTTCCAGAGCCGAGATATGGATGTCAAAGTTTTGACCTGAAAAAAAAAACATAACGGGTAACACTGTCGTTTTTGGCCGAAATTTTGACCCCCTCCGATCTTCTTAAAACTCTGGATTCTGACAGAGGGCCCACGAGACTTCGACCAGAGCGCAAAAATGGAGGCTCTAAACCCTTTCCAGAGCCGAGATATCGGATGTCAAAGTTTTGACCTGAAAAAAAAAAAACATAAGGGGTAACACTGTCGTTTTTGGCCGAAATTTTGACCCCCTCCGATCTTCTTGAAACTCTGGATTCTGACAGAGGGCCACGAGACTTCGACCAGCGCGCAAAAATGGAGGCTCTAGACCCCTTCCAGAGCCGAGATATCGGATGTCAAAGTTTTGACCTGAAAAAAAAACATAAGGGGTAACACTGTCGTTTTTGGCCGAAATTTTGACCCCCTCCGATCTTCTTGAAACTCTGGATTCTGACAGAGGGCCACGAGACTTCGACCAGCGCGCAAAAATGGAGGCTCTTGACCCTTCCAGAGCCGAGATATCGGATGTCAAAGTTTTGACCTGAAAAAAAAACATAAGGGGTAACACTGTCGTTTTTTGGCCGAAATTTGACCCCCTCCGATCTTCTTGAAACTCTGGATTCTGACAGAGGGCCACGAGGACTTCGACCAGCGCGCAAAAATGGAGGCTCTAGACCCTTCCAGAGCCGAGATATTGGATGTCAAAGTTTTGACCTGAAAAAAAAAACATAAGGGGTAACACTGTCGTTTTTGGCCGAAATTTTGACCCCCTCCGATCTTCTTGAAAAACTCTGGATTCTGACAGAGGCCCACGAGACTTCGACCAGCGCGCAAAAATGGAGGCTCTAAACCCTTCCAGAGCCGAGATATCGGATGTCAAAGTTTTGACCTGAAAAAAAAACATAAGGGGTAACACTGTCGTTTTTGGCCGAAATTTTGACCCCCTCCGATCTTCTTGAAACTCTGGATTCTGACAGAGGGCCACGAGACTTCGACCAGCGCGCAAAAAATGGAGGCTCTAGACCCTTCCAGAGCCGAGATATCGGGATGTCAAAGTTTTGACCTGAAAAAAAAAACATAAGGGGTAACACTGTCGTTTTTGGCCGAAATTTTGACCCCCTCCGATCTCTTGAAACTCTGGATTCTGACAGAGGGCCACGAGACTTCGACCAGCGCGCAAAAATGGAGGCTCTAGACCCTTCCAGAGCCGAGATATCGGATGTCAAAGTTTTGACCTGAAAAAAAAACATAAGGGGGTAACACTGTCGTTTTGGCCGAAATTTTGACCCCCTCCGATCTTCTTGAAACTCTGGATTCTGACAGAGGGCCACGAGACTTCGACCAGCGCGCAAAAATGGAGGCTCTAGACCCTTCCAGAGCCGAGATATTGGATGTCAAAGTTTTGACCTGAAAAAAAAACATAAGGGGTAACACTGTCGTTTTTGGCCGAAATTTTGACCCCCTCCGATCTTCTTGAAACTCTGGATTCTGACAGAGGGCCACGAGACTTCGACCAGCGCGCAAAAATGGAGGCTCTAGACCCTTCCAGAGCCGAGATATCGGATGTCAAAGTTTTGACCTGAAAAAAAAACATAAGGGGTAACACTGTCGTTTTTGGCCGAAATTTTGACCCCCTCCGATCTTCTTGAAACTCTGGATTCTGACAGAGGGCCACGAGACTTCGACCAGCGCGCAAAAATGGAGGCTCTAGACCCTTCCAGAGCGAGATATCGGATGTCAAAGTTTTGACCTGAAAAAAAAACATAAGGGGTAACACTGTCGTTTTTGGCCGAAATTTTGACCCCCTCCGATCTTCTTGAAACTCTGGATTCTGACAGAGGGCCACGAGACTTCGACCAGCGCGCAAAAATGGAGGCTCTAGACCCTTCCAGAGCCGAGATATCGGATGTCAAAGTTTTGACCTGAAAAAAAAAACATAAGGGGTAACACTGTCGTTTTTGGCCGAAATTTTGACCCCCTCCGATCTTCTTGAAACTCTGGATTCTGACAGAGGCCCACGAGACTTCGACCAGCACGCAAAAATGGAGGGCTCTAAACCCTTCCAGAGCCGAGATATCGGATGTCAAAGTTTTGACCTGAAAAAAAAAAACATAAGGGGTAACACTGTCGTTTTTGGCCGAAATTTTGACCCCCTCCGATCTTCTTGAAACTCTGGATTCTGACAGAGGGCCACGAGACTTCGACCAGCGCGCAAAAATGGAGGCTCTAGACCCTTCCAGAGCCGAGATATCGGATGTCAAAGTTTTGACCTGAAAAAAAAAACATAAGGGGTAACACTGTCGTTTTTGGCCGAAATTTTGACCCCCTCCGATCTTCTTGAAACTCTGGATTCTGACAGAGGGCCACGAGACTTCGACCAGCGCGCAAAAATGGAGGCTCTAGACCCTTCCAGAGCCGAGATTATCGGAGTCAAGTTTTGACCTGAAAAAAAAAACATAAGGGGGTAACACTGTCGTTTTTTGGCCGAAATTTTGACCCCCTCCGATCTTCTTGAAACTCCTGGATTCTGACAGAGGGCCACGAGACTTCGACCAGCGCGCAAAAATGAGGCTCTAGACCCTTCCAGAGCCGAGATATCGGATGTCAAAGTTTTGACCTGAAAAAAAAACATAAGGGGTAACACTGTCGTTTTGGCCGAATTTTGACCCCCTCCGATCTTCTTGAAACTCTGAGTCTGACAGAGGGGCCACGAGACTTCGACCAGCCGCGCAAAAATGGAGTGCTCTAGACCCTTCCAGAGCCGAGATATTGGATGTCAAAGTTTTGACCTGAAAAAAAACATAAGGGGTAACACTGTCGTTTTGGCCGAAATTTTGACCCCCTCCGATCTTCTTGAAACTCTGGATTCTGACAGAGGGCCACGAGACTTCGACCAGCGCGCAAAAATGGAGGCTTTAGACCCTTCCAGAGCCGAGATATCGGATGTCAAAGTTTTGACCTGAAAAAAAAACATAAGGGGTAACACTGTCGTTTTTGGCCGAAATTTTGACCCCCTCCGATCTTCTTGAAACTCTGGATTCTGACAGAGGGCCACGAGACTTCGACCAGCGCGCAAAAATGGAGGCTCTAGACCCCTTCCAGAGCCGAGATATTGGATGTCAAAGTTTTGACCTGAAAAAAAAACATAAGGGGTAACACTGTCGTTTTTGGCCGAAATTTTGACCCCCTCCGATCTTCTTGAAACTCTGGATTCTGACAGAGGGCCACGAGACTTCGACCAGCGCGCAAAAATGGAGGCTCTAGACCCTTCCAGAGCCGAGATATCGGATGTCAAAGTTTTGACCTGAAAAAAAAACATAAGGGGTAACACTGTCGTTTTTGGCCGAAATTTTGACCCCCTCCGATCTTCTTGAAACTCTGGATTCTGACAGAGGGCCACGAGACTTCGACCAGCGCGCAAAAATGGAGGCTCTAGACCCTTCCAGAGCCGAGATATTGGATGTCAAAGTTTTGACCTGAAAAAAAAAACATAAGGGGTAACACTGTCGTTTTGGCCGAAATTTTGACCCCCTCCGATCTTCTTGAAACTCGGATTCTGACAGAGGGCCACGAGACTTCGACCAGCGCGCAAAAATGGAGGCTCTAGACCCTTCCAGAGCCGAGATATCGGATGTCAAAGCTTTGACCTGAAAAAAAAAACATAAGGGGTAACACTGTCGTTTTTGGCCGAAATTTTGACCCCCTCCGATCTTCTTGAAACTCTGGATTCTGACAGAGGGGCCACGAGGACTTCGTCCAGCGCGCAAAAATGGAGGCTCTAGACCCTTCCAGAGCCGAGATATTGGATGTCAAAGTTTTGACCTGAAAAAAAAAACATAAGGGGTAACACTGTCGTTTTTGGCCGAAATTTTGACCCCCTCCGATCTTCTTGAAACTCTGGATTCTGACAGAGGCCCACGAGACTTCGACCAGCGCGCAAAAAATGGAGGCTCTAACCCTTCCAGAGCGTGATATCGGATGTCAAAGTTTTGACCTGAAAAAAAAAAACATAAGGGGTAACACTGTCGTTTTTGGCCGAAATTTTGACCCCCTCCGATCTTCTTGAAACTCTGGATTCTGACAGAGGCCAACGAGACTTCGACCAGCCGCGCAAAAATGGAGGCTCTAGACCCTTCCAGAGCCGAGATATTCGGATGTCAAAGTTTTGACCTGAAAAAAAAACATTAAGGGGTAACACTGTCGTTTTTGGCCGAAATTTTGACCCCCTCCGATCTTCTTGAAACTCTGGATTCTGACAGAGGGCCACGAGACTTCGACCAGCGCGCAAAAATGGAGGCTCTAGACCCTTCAAGAGCCGAGATATCGGATGTCAAAGTTTTGACCTGAAAAAAAAAACATAAGGGGTAACACTGTCGTTTTTGGCCGAATTTTGACCCCCTCCGATCTTCTTGAAACTCTGGATTCTGACAGAGGGCCACGAGACTTCGACCAGCGCGCAAAAATGGAGCTCTAGACCCTTCCAGAGCCGAGATATCGATGTCAAAGTTTTGGACCTGAAAAAAAAACATAAGGGTAACACTGTCGTTTTTGGCCGAAATTTTGACCCCCCTCCGATCTTCTTGAAACTCTGGATTCTGACAGAGGGGCCACGAGACTTCGACCAGCGCGCAAAAAATGGAGGCTCTAGACCCTTCCAGAGCCGAGATATCGGATGTCAAAGTTTTGACCTGAAAAAAAAACATAAGGGGTAACACTGTCGTTTTGGCCGAAATTTTGACCCCCTCCGATCTTCTTGAAACTCTGGATTCTGACAGAGGGCCACGAGACTTCGACCAGCGCGCAAAAATGGAGGCTCTAGACCCTTCCAGAGCCGAGATATTGGATGTCAAAGTTTTGACCTGAAAAAAAAACATAAGGGGTAACACTGTCGTTTTTGGCCGAAATTTCTGACCCCCTCCGATCTTCTTGAAACTCTGGATTCTGACAGAGGGCCACGAGACTTCGACCAGCGCGCAAAAATGGAGGCTCTAGACCCTTCCAGAGCCGAGATATCGGATGTCAAAGTTTTGACCTGAAAAAAAAACATAAGGGGGTAACACTGTCGTTTTTGGCCGAAATTTTGACCCCCTCCGATCTTCTTGAAACTCTGGATTCTGACAGAGGGCCACGAGACTTCGACCAGCGCGCAAAAATGGAGGCTCTAGACCCTTCCAGAGCCGAGATATCGGAT
Organism: Cyprinella venusta; assembly: GCA_038021265.1. Classification (NCBI taxonomy): domain Eukaryota; kingdom Metazoa; phylum Chordata; class Actinopteri; order Cypriniformes; family Leuciscidae; genus Cyprinella; species Cyprinella venusta. Next base: position 37,416,951 of record CM075869.1, on the reverse strand, counting down.
GTCAAAGTTTTGACCTGAAAAAAAAACATAAGGGGTAACACTGTCGTTTTTGGCCGAAATTTTGACCCCCTCCGATCTTCTTGAAACTCTGGATTCTGACAGAGGGCCACGAGACTTCGACCAGCGCACAAAAATGGAGGCTCTAGACCCTTCCAGAGCCGAGATATCGGATGTCAAAGTTTTGACCTGAAAAAAAAAACATAAGGGGTAACACTGTCGTTTTTGGCCGAAATTTTGACCCCCTCCGATCTTCTTGAAACTCTGGATTCTGACAGAGGGCCACGAGACTTCGACCAGCGCGCAAAAATGGAGGCTCTAGACCCTTCCAGAGCCGAGATATCGGATGTCAAAGTTTTGACCTGAAAAAAAAACATAAGGGGTAACACTGTCGTTTTTGGCCGAAATTTTGACCCCCTCCGATCTTCTTGAAACTCTGGATTCTGACAGAGGGCCACGAGACTTCGACCAGCGCGCAAAAATGGAGGCTCTGGACCCTTCCAGAGCCGAGATATTGGATGTCAAAGTTTTGACCTGAAAAAAAAACATAAGGGGTAACACTGTCGTTTTTGGCCGAAATTTTGACCCCCCTCCGATCTTCTTGAAACTCTGGATTCTGACAGAGGGCCACGAGACTTCGACCAGCGCGCAAAAATGGAGGCTCTAGACCCTTCCAGAGCCGAGATATCGGATGTCAAAGTTTTGACCTGAAAAAAAACATAAGGGGTAACAGTGTCGTTTTTGGCCGAAATTTTGACCCCCTCCGATCTTCTTGAAACTCTGGATTCTGACAGAGGGCCACGAGACTTCGACCAGCGCGCAAAAATGGAGGCTCTAGACCCTTCCAGAGCCGAGATATCGGATGTCAAAGTTTTGACCTGAAAAAAAAACATAAGGGGTAACACTGTCGTTTTTGGCCGAAATTTTGACCCCCTCCGATCTTCTTGAAACTCTGGATTCTGACAGAGGGCCACGAGACTTCGACCAGCGCGCAAAAATGGAGGCTCTAGACCCTTCCAGAGCCGAGATATCGGATGTCAAAGTTTTGACCTGAAAAAAAAACATAAGGGGTAACACTGTCGTTTTTGGCCGAAATTTTGACCCCCTCCGATCTTCTTGAAACTCTGGATTCTGACAGAGGGCCACGAGACTTCGACCAGCGCGCAAAAATGGAGGCTCTAGACCCTTCCAGAGCCGAGATATTGGATGTCAAAGTTTTGACCTGAAAAAAAAACATAAGGGGTAACACTGTCGTTTTTGGCCGAAATTTCGACCCCCTCCGATCTTCTTGAAACTCTGGATTCTGACAGAGGCCCACGAGACTTCGACCAGCGCGCAAAAATGGAGGCTCTAAACCCTTCCAGAGCCGAGATATCGGATGTCAAAGTTTTGACCTGAAAAAAAAAACATAAGGGGTAACACTGTCGTTTTTGGCCGAAATTTTGACCCCCTCCGATCTTCTTGAAACTCTGGATTCTGACAGAGGGCCACGAGACTTCGACCAGCGCGCAAAAATGGAGGCTCTAGACCCTTCCAGAGCCGAGATATCGGATGTCAAAGTTTTGACCTGAAAAAAAAACATAAGGGGTAACACTGTCGTTTTTGGCCGAAATTTTGACCCCCTCCAATCTTCTTGAAACTCTGGATTCTGACAGAGGGCCACGAGACTTCGACCAGCGCGCAAAAATGGAGGCTCTAGACCCTTCCAGAGCCGAGATATCGGATGTCAAAGTTTTGACCTGAAAAAAAAACATAAGGGGTAACACTGTCGTTTTTGGCCGAAATTTTGACCCCCTCCGATCTTCTTGAGACTCTGGATTCTGACAGAGGCCCACGAGACTTCGACCAGCGCGCAAAAATGGAGGCTCTAAACCCTTCCAGAGCCGAGATATCGGATGTCAAAGTTTTGACCTGAAAAAAAAAACATAAGGGGTAACACTGTCGTTTTTGGCCGAAATTTTGACCCCCTCCGATCTTCTTGAAACTCTGGATTCTGACAGAGGGCCACGAGACTTCGACCAGCGCTAAAATGGAGGCTCTAGACCCTTCCAGAGCCGAGATATCGGATGTCAAAGTTTTGACCTGAAAAAAAACATAAGGGGTAACACTGTCGTTTTTGGCCGAAATTTTGACCCCCTCCGATCTTCTTGAAACTCTGGATTCTGACAGAGGGCCACGAGACTTCGACCAGCGCACAAAAATGGAGGCTCTAAACCCTTTCAGAGCCGAGATATCGGATGTCAAAGTTTTGACCTGAAAAAAAAAAAACATAAGGGGTAACACTGTCGTTTTTGGCCGAAATTTTGACCCCCTCCGATCTTCTTGAAACTCTGGATTCTGACAGAGGGCCACGAGACTTCGACCAGCGCGCAAAAATGGAGGCTCTAGACCCTTCCAGAGCCGAGATATCGGATGTCAAAGTTTTGACCTGAATAAAAAACATAAGGGGTAACACTGTCGTTTTTGGCCGAAATTTTGACCCCCTCCGATCTTCTTGAAACTCTGGATTCTGACAGAGGGCCACGAGACTTCGACCAGCGCGCAAAAATGGAGGCTCTAGACCCTTCCAGAGCCGAGATATCGGATGTCAAAGTTTTGACCTGAAAAAAAAAACATAAGGGGTAACACTGTCGTTTTTGGCCGAAATTTTGACCCCCTCCGATCTTCTTGAAACTCTGGATTCTGACAGAGGCCCACGAGACTTCGACCAGCGCGCAAAAATGGAGGCTCTAAACCCTTCCAGAGCCGAGATATCGGATGTCAAAGTTTTGACCTGAAAAAAAAAACATAAGGGGTAACACTGTCGTTTTTGGCCGAAATTTTGACCCCCTCCGATCTTCTTGAAACTCTGATTCTGACAGAGGGCCACGAGACTTCGACCAGCGCGCAAAAATGGAGGCTCTAGACCCTTCCAGAGCCGAGATATCGGATGTCAAAGTTTTGACCCGAAAAAAAAAACATAAGGGATAACACTGTCGTTTTTGGCCGAAATTTTGACCCCCTCCGATCTTCTTGAAACTCTGGATTCTGACAGAGGGCCATGAGACTTCGACCAGCGCGCAAAAATGGAGGCTCTAGACCCTTCCAGAGCCGAGATATCGGATGTCAAAGTTTTGACCTGAAAAAAAAACATAAGGGGTAACACTGTCGTTTTTGGCCGAAATTTTGACCCCCTCCGATCTTCTTGAAACTCTGGATTCTGACAGAGGGCCACGAGACTTCGACCAGCGCGCAAAAATGGAGGCTCTAGACCCTTCCAGAGCCGAGATATCGGATGTCAAAGTTTTGACCTGAAAAAAAAACATAAGGGGTAACACTGTCGTTTTTGGCCGAAATTTTGACCCCCTCCGATCTTCTTGAAACTCTGGATTCTGACAGAGGGCCACGAGACTTCGACCAGCGCGCAAAAATGGAGGCTCTAGACCCTTCCAGAGCCGAGATATCGGATGTCAAAGTTTTGACCTGAAAAAAAAACATAAGGGGTAACACTGTCGTTTTTGGCCGAAATTTTGACCCCCTCCGATCTTCTTGAAACTCTGGATTCTGACAGAGGGCCACGAGACTTCGACCAGCGCGCAAAAATGGAGGCTCTAGACCCTTCCAGAGCCGAGATATCGGATGTCAAAGTTTTGACCTGAAAAAAAAAACATAAGGGGTAACACTGTCGTTTTTGGCCGAAATTTTGACCCCCTCCGATCTTCTTGAAACTCTGGATTCTGACAGAGGGCCACGAGACTTCGACCAGCGCGCAAAAATGGAGGCTCTAGACCCTTCCAGAGCCGAGATATCGGATGTCAAAGTTTTGACCTGAAAAAAAAACATAAGGGGTAACACTGTCGTTTTTGGCCGAAATTTTGACCCCCTCCGATCTTCTTGAAACTCTGGATTCTGACAGAGGGCCACGAGACTTCGACCAGCGCGCAAAAATGGAGGCTCTAGACCCTTCCAGAGCCGAGATATCGGATGTCAAAGTTTTGACCTGAAAAAAAAAACATAAGGGGTAACACTGTCGTTTTTGGCCGAAATTTTGACCCCCTCCGATCTTCTTGAAACTCTGGATTCTGACAGAGGCCCACGAGACTTCGACCAGCGCGCAAAAATGGAGGCTCTAAACCCTTCCAGAGCCGAGATATCGGATGTCAAAGTTTTGACCTGAAAAAAAAAACATAAGGGGTAACACTGTCGTTTTTGGCCGAAATTTTGACCCCCTCCGATCTTCTTGAAACTCTGGATTCTGACAGAGGGCCACGAGACTTCGACCAGCGCGCAAAAATGGAGGCTCTAGACCCTTCCAGATCCGAGATATCGGATGTCAAAGTTTTGACCTGAAAAAAAAAAACATAAGGGGTAACACTGTCGTTTTTGGCCGAAATTTTGACCCCCTCCGATCTTCTTGAAACTCTGGATTCTGACAGAGGGCCACGAGACTTCGACCAGCGCGCAAAAATGGAGGCTCTAGACCCTTCCAGAGCCGAGATATCGGATGTCAAAGTTTTGACCCGAAAAAAAAACATAAGGGGTAACACTGTAGTTTTTGGCCGAAATTTTGACCCCCTCCAATCTTCTTGAAACTCTGGATTCTGACAGAGGGCCACGAGACTTCGACCAGTGCGCAAAAATGGAGGCTCTAGACCCTTCCAGAGCCGAGATATCGGATGTCAAAGTTTTGACCTGAAAAAAAAACATAAGGGGTAACACTGTCGTTTTTGGCCGAAATTTTGACCACCTCCGATCTTCTTGAAACTCTGGATTCTGACAGAGGGCCACGAGACTTCGACCAGCGCGCAAAAATGGAGGCTCTAGACCCTTCCAGAGCCGAGATATCGGATGTCAAAGTTTTGACCTGAAAAAAAAACATAAGGGGTAACACTGTCGTTTTTGGCCGAAATTTTGACCCCCTCCGATCTTCTTGAAACTCTGGATTCTGACAGAGGGCCACGAGACTTCGACCAGCGCGCAAAAATGGAGGCTCTAGACCCTTCCAGAGCCGAGATATCGGATGTCAAAGTTTTGACCTGAAAAAAAAAACATAAGGGGTAACACTGTCGTTTTTGGCCGAAATTTTGACCCCCTCCGATCTTCTTGAAACTCTGGATTCTGACAGAGGCCCACGAGACTTCGACCAGCGCGCAAAAATGGAGGCTCTGAACCCTTCCAGAGCCGAGATATCGGATGTCAAAGTTTTGACCTGAAAAAAAAAACATAAGGGGTAACACTGTCGTTTTTGGCCGAAATTTTGACCCCCTCCGATCTTCTTGAAACTCTGGATTCTGACAGAGGGCCACGAGACTTCGACCAGCGCGCAAAAATGGAGGCTCTAGACCCTTCCAGAGCCGAGATATCGGATGTCAAAGTTTTGACCCGAAAAAAAAAACATAAGGGGTAACACTGTCGTTTTTGGCCGAAATTTTGACCCCCTCCGATCTTCTTGAAACTCTGGATTCTGACAGAGGGCCACGAGACTTCGACCAGCGCGCAAAAATGGAGGCTCTAGACCCTTCCAGAGCTGAGATATCGGATGTCAAAGTTTTGACCTGAAAAAAAAAACATAAGGGGTAACACTGTCGTTTTTGGCCGAAATTTTGACCCCCTCCGATCTTCTTGAAACTCTGGATTCTGACAGAGGGCCACGAGACTTCGACCAGCGCGCAAAAATGGAGGCTCTAGACCCTTCCAGAGCCGAGATATCGGATGTCAAAGTTTTGACCTGAAAAAAAAACATAAGGGGTAACACTGTCGTTTTTGGCCGAAATTTTGACCCCCTCCGATCTTCTTGAAACTCTGGATTCTGACAGAGGGCCACGAGACTTCGACCAGCGCGCAAAAATGGAGGCTCTTTCTGTAGTCAGTCGATCAAAAAACATCCATCCTTCAAAGCCCCAACAATTTCAGCTACTCTGACAGCCTGGTGGAGATTCCACTACATCACTGATTCACCTATAGCACCAACAATTCGCACCCCGATTTGGAATAACCCAGATTTCATTGTCAATAAAAGAACACTTAACTTTCACACATGGAGGGGAAAGGGCATCACTCACCTTCAACACATTCTCTTAGACAATAATATGATCTCATTTTCCTGTTTGGTCCAGAAGCACGGCATCGAGAGTAAACATTTCTTACAATACCTGCAAATTAAATCATCTATCTTAGGAAAAATTAACATCCAGACAGCTAACCTTGATATTCCCCCACCAATCTTAGAGTTACTTAATATTCCCTCTTCCAGAAAAATACTTTCCCAAATCTACAAAATTATATCTCGTTCAGAAAAAACAATTGGTCTGCCGTATCACAAATGGGAATCAGACTTATCATTTTCTCCCGGTGCCGGCTTCTGGACCAATATGTGCAAAAACATCTACCTCATGACAAAGAATAGTAACCTACAACTAATACAATACAAGGTTCTTCACAGATTCCACTTCACTGCACATAAATTAGCTAAAATGGGGTTTGGCTCGGATTTATGTACTCACTGCACACAAAATAACCCAGATACATACATTCATGCGGTTTGGCATTGCACCCCAATCAACCACTTCTGGGTGAGTGTTACAAAAGCTCTTTCTTCCATCTTTGGCTGTCACATCCCAGCATCCCCTTCCCTTTGCCTACTTGGTGATACATCCACAGTCAATTTAAGCAACTCCTGCAATAAAACACTGCTGGTAGCTTTGACTATCGCCAAGAAAACAATCCTCATGAACTGGAAATCTAAGATCAAAGTAAGCACCACTCATTGGAAAAATTTACTATCAGAGTATATAGCATTAGAAAACCAATCAACTACAAATTTAATCAATACTCAGAATACAACCTCTCCTTGGTACCCTTTTATCACATACTTACAGTCCTGACCCTCTTTGCCTGAGTTCCATTTCCATCTCCACACCATCATAAAACACTTCACCAACAGTTATACATATCATTGAACACTGGGCAAGGGAGGGTAGCTGGAACGTTTATTGCTGTTATTATTATTTTTATAATTATTTTTATAAATAATATCCCCTTCGTTCCCTCCCCCTTCTATTTCTATCGTTGATAACCACACTGATTTTATTCTCTCTCTCTGCCTCTCCCTTCGTTACTCTGACTGGGCCCCATTGGATGGCCTGGGAGACTCCGTCCTGGCGGATCGCTGCGGGATTTCGGCATTGGTGGGGTTCGGTGGGGTGTCTGTTGGCCCTGGGCCCCCCGGTGTGCGCCCTCCTCATGCGCTCATGCACACGCCCTGTCCTGTCCTGTCCTGGAAGCACACAGCACGCTTTACTCTTTTTTAATTGCACTAACATAAACATAAACAAAAAACTACAAAACATACTAGGGTTAAAAGTGGAGTGCAGTTAGATGCCTCAACAGGTGTCTAGCTGCATGCCTCACTTATTTTAATGCACACATCACAGAGGAGGCATACATCTTACACAGGATAAGTGTGGTGTGCATGAGGAAATCCTGACAGATACTCACCATGCATGCCCACTTCTTCTTTCTTTATTTAATGCTACACACTACATAGACTCCTCAACCTACCCATTCACTTATATACCTAGGTCAAGAGTGGCGTGTGGGGTGGGGGCCGGATGGCGGGGTGTGGTTGGTCGTGGTAGTGTGGGGGGGGTGTGCATATGCGGGGGGCCTGGGGGTGATGGGTGGCCCGCGGGTCCTCCCCTCTGTCGGCTCGTCGCAGTTTTCTGCCGGGGCTGGGTGGAACAGTGACCATTAATGGGGGCCCAGGTTGGCAATTAGTCACGCAATCAGCTATTTCTATTAGCTCACTTATCTGTAATAGAATAATTACAACGCATCTCATCTGAATCACTCCCTCTAAGTGCTCCAGCTTCCTCTAGGTGTTCCATCTAATCACTCCCTCTTAGTGTTTCAGCTTCTCTCCACCCGGCCCATCATCAAGCCAGCCTTACACTCATGCACACACATACACACTTACATCCACACATACTCACCACCCTCACCCCTCACCCTTACCCTCCATCCCAACACCACCTCATTCAACCTCATCATTGTGATATCTTGTTAAGTTACAGTATGTGTTTGTGTAATGTACTTCTGTCTGATATATGTAGTATTCTTGTGCATGTTGTATTTTCTGTAATGTTAATGGTATGTGCAAAATAAAAAAAAAAAAAAAAAAAAAAAAAAAAAAAAAAAAAAAAAAAAATGGAGGCTCTAGACCCTTCCAGAGCCGAGATATCGGATGTCAAAGTTTTGACCTGAAAAAAAAAAACATAAGGGGTAACACTGTCGTTTTTGGCCGAAATTTTGACCCCCTCCGATCTTCTTGAAACTCTGGATTCTGACAGAGGGCCACGAGACTTCGACCAGCGCGCAAAAATGGAGGCTCTAGACCCTTCCAGAGCCGAGATATCGGATGTCAAAGTTTTGACCTGAAAAAAAAACATAAGGGGTAACACTGTCGTTTTTGGCCGAAATTTTGACCCCCTCCGATCTTCTTGAAACTCTGGATTCTGACAGAGGGCCACGAGACTTCGACCAGCGCGCAAAAATGGAGGCTCTAGACCCTTCCAGAGCCGAGATATCGGATGTCAAAGTTTTGACCTGAAAAAAAAAACATAAGGGGTAACACTGTCGTTTTTGGCCGAAATTTTGACCCCCTCCGATCTTCTTGAAACTCTGGATTCTGACAGAGGGCCACGAGACTTCGACCAGCGCGCAAAAATGGAGGCTCTAGACCCTTCCAGAGCCGAGATATCGGATGTCAAAGTTTTGACCTGAAAAAAAACATAAGGGTTAACACTGTCGTTTTTGGCCGAAATTTTGACCCCCTCCGATCTTCTTGAAACTCTGGATTCTGACAGAGGGCCACGAGACTTCGAACAGCGCGCAAAAATGGAGGCTCTAGACCCTTCCAGAGCCGAGATATCGGATGTCAAAGTTTTGACCTGAAAAAAAAACCATAAGGGGTAACACTGTCGTTTTTGGCCGAAATTTTGACCCCCTCCGATCTTCTTGAAACTCTGGATTCTGACAGAGGGCCACGAGACTTCGACCAGCGCGCAAAAATGGAGGCTCTAGACCCTTCCAGAGCCGAGATATCGGATGTCAAAGTTTTGACCCGAAAAAAAAACATAAGGGGTAACACTGTAGTTTTTGGCCGAAATTTTGACCCCCTCCAATCTTCTTGAAACTCTGGATTCTGACAGAGGGCCACGAGACTTCGACCAGTGCGCAAAAATGGAGGCTCTAGACCCTTCCAGAGCCGAGATATCGGATGTCAAAGTTTTGACCTGAAAAAAAAACATAAGGGGTAACACTGTCGTTTTTGGCCGAAATTTTGACCACCTCCGATCTTCTTGAAACTCTGGATTCTGACAGAGGGCCACGAGACTTCGACCAGCGCGCAAAAATGGAGGCTCTAGACCCTTCCAGAGCCGAGATATCGGATGTCAAAGTTTTGACCTGAAAAAAAAACATAAGGGGTAACACTGTCGTTTTTGGCCGAAATTTTGACCCCCTCCGATCTTCTTGAAACTCTGGATTCTGACAGAGGGCCACGAGACTTCGACCAGCGCGCAAAAATGGAGGCTCTAGACCCTTCCAGAGCCGAGATATCGGATGTCAAAGTTTTGACCTGAAAAAAAAAACATAAGGGGTAACACTGTCGTTTTTGGCCGAAATTTTGACCCCCTCCGATCTTCTTGAAACTCTGGATTCTGACAGAGGCCCACGAGACTTCGACCAGCGCGCAAAAATGGAGGCTCTGAACCCTTCCAGAGCCGAGATATCGGATGTCAAAGTTTTGACCTGAAAAAAAAAACATAAGGGGTAACACTGTCGTTTTTGGCCGAAATTTTGACCCCCTCCGATCTTCTTGAAACTCTGGATTCTGACAGAGGGCCACGAGACTTCGACCAGCGCGCAAAAATGGAGGCTCTAGACCCTTCCAGAGCCGAGATATCGGATGTCAAAGTTTTGACCCGAAAAAAAAAACATAAGGGGTAACACTGTCGTTTTTGGCCGAAATTTTGACCCCCTCCGATCTTCTTGAAACTCTGGATTCTGACAGAGGGCCACGAGACTTCGACCAGCGCGCAAAAATGGAGGCTCTAGACCCTTCCAGAGCTGAGATATCGGATGTCAAAGTTTTGACCTGAAAAAAAAAACATAAGGGGTAACACTGTCGTTTTTGGCCGAAATTTTGACCCCCTCCGATCTTCTTGAAACTCTGGATTCTGACAGAGGGCCACGAGACTTCGACCAGCGCGCAAAAATGGAGGCTCTAGACCCTTCCAGAGCCGAGATATCGGATGTCAAAGTTTTGACCTGAAAAAAAAACATAAGGGGTAACACTGTCGTTTTTGGCCGAAATTTTGACCCCCTCCGATCTTCTTGAAACTCTGGATTCTGACAGAGGGCCACGAGACTTCGACCAGCGCGCAAAAATGGAGGCTCTAGACCCTTCCAGAGCCGAGATATCGGATGTCAAAGTTTTGACCTGAAAAAAAAAAACATAAGGGGTAACACTGTCGTTTTTGGCCGAAATTTTGACCCCCTCCGATCTTCTTGAAACTCTGGATTCTGACAGAGGGCCACGAGACTTCGACCAGCGCGCAAAAATGGAGGCTCTAGACCCTTCCAGAGCCGAGATATCGGATGTCAAAGTTTTGACCTGAAAAAAAAACATAAGGGGTAACACTGTCGTTTTTGGCCGAAATTTTGACCCCCTCCGATCTTCTTGAAACTCTGGATTCTGACAGAGGGCCACGAGACTTCGACCAGCGCGCAAAAATGGAGGCTCTAGACCCTTCCAGAGCCGAGATATCGGATGTCAAAGTTTTGACCTGAAAAAAAACATAAGGGTTAACACTGTCGTTTTTGGCCGAAATTTTGACCCCCTCCGATCTTCTTGAAACTCTGGATTCTGACAGAGGGCCACGAGACTTCGAACAGCGCGCAAAAATGGAGGCTCTAGACCCTTCCAGAGCCGAGATATCGGATGTCAAAGTTTTGACCTGAAAAAAAAACCATAAGGGGTAACACTGTCGTTTTTGGCCGAAATTTTGACCCCCTCCGATCTTCTTGAAACTCTGGATTCTGACAGAGGGCCACGAGACTTCGACCAGCGCGCAAAAATGGAGGCTCTAGACCCTTCCAGAGCCGAGATATCGGATGTCAAAGTTTTGACCCGAAAAAAAAACATAAGGGGTAACACTGTCGTTTTTGGCCGAAATTTTGACCCCCTCCAATCTTCTTGAAACTCTGGATTCTGACAGAGGGCCACGAGACTTCGACCAGCGCGCAAAAATGGAGGCTCTAGACCCTTCCAGAGCCGAGATATCGGATGTCAAAGTTTTGACCTGAAAAAAAAACATAAGGGGTAACACTGTCGTTTTTTGGCCGAAATTTTGACCCCCTCCGATCTTCTTGAAACTCTGGATTCTGACAGAGGGCCACGAGACTTCGACCAGTGCGCAAAAATGGAGGCTCCAGACCCTTCCAGAGCCGAGATATCGGATGTCAAAGTTTTGACCTGAAAAAAAACATAAGGGGTAACACTGTCGTTTTTGGCCGAAATTTTGACCCCCTCCGATCTTCTTGAAACTCTGGATTCTGACAGAGGCCCACGAGACTTCGACCAGCGCGCAAAAATGGAGGCTCTAAACCCTTCCAGAGCCGAGATATCGGATGTCAAAGTTTTGACCTGAAAAAAAAAACATAAGGGGTAACACTGTCGTTTTTGGCCGAAATTTTGACCCCCTCCGATCTTCTTGAAACTCTGGATTCTGACAGAGGGCCACGAGACTTCGACCAGCGCGCAAAAATGGAGGCTCTAGACCCTTCCAGAGCCGAGATATCGGATGTCAAAGTTTTGACCTGAAAAAAAAACATAAGGGGTAACACTGTCGTTTTTGGCCGAAATTTTGACCCCCTCCGATCTTCTTGAAACTCTGGATTCTGACAGAGGGCCACGAGACTTCGACCAGCGCGCAAAAATGGAGGCTCTAGACCCTTCCAGAGCCGAGATATCGGATGTCAAAGTTTTGACCCCCCAAAAAAAAACGTAAGGGGTAACACTGTCGTTTTTTTGTCCTGTTGAAGCGGTGGTCAGTCAAACAAGTAGTGGGTTCATAAGGCGTTTCAAGGGTGGCTCCACCGAGGGGGCCTTTGCGGAACTCGGGGGTCCCAAAACTTCGGACTCCTTCAGTCGGCTTCCCAGGGGTGTCGAGGCTTGCCTTTGAATGCATTAATTGATCCCAAGGTTTATTTTGTTATGAATAAACAAATGTCCAATATAAAGGAAAAACCTTACAATTAAAGTTGTAATGTTATAATGTTCAAGTTTTTGTTCCAAAAACAGAAAGTTGCACACAGAAAATGACTCTAATATGACCAGATTGATTGACTCAAATATATTTAGTTTGTCACAAACAATGTGCAATCTGTAAAACAAAAACCTCAAAATTATAGTTGAAATGGTATACTGCTGGAGCTTGAGAAAAAGCTTAAAATATAGACCAACAAATTTTATGTTTATTAATTTATTTCATGTTGGTACATTTTTGGGAAGTACACCTAATTTGACATGATGTCCATTGGAAGGGACAAAAAATCACAATGAAAGCAATTATATATATATATATATATATATATATATATATATATATATATATATACACACTATATATATAAAATTTCATTTGTTTTCATTTATAGAAACCTCATGAGCTGGGAAAATGTACTTTTATATTTTTCAGAAACTTGAAACATAATTCAGGTCTGAGGGGGTTAATGCAAGATTGTTTCTGCCAAAAGGTAATTCTCTCACAATTTGGACTTTTCTCTTGCAGTTGCAAGTTTATATTTCACAATCCAGACTTTAATTCACAGTTCATATCTCACAATTCTGAGAAAAAAAATCAGACTTGCAAGATAAAAAGTTAGTTGACTTTCTTTTTCCTATTACTCTGTGGCAGAAACGAGCTTTACTGTTTTAAGAGTTTCAAGTTGCAGAAAAAAATGTTGAATGCAAATAATAAAATGCAAAAATCTTTATGCTCCTTATATATATACGAATATGTAACTCATGCATGTTTACGAGAGTGAAAGACTTTGAAAGTGAAGCAGAAACCCTTGCCGGATCTGCTTTCTGATGTCAGAGGCGAGTGTGAGGACGCTCGTCGGATCAGACGGATGAAACACACACACACTGGAATCATCAACACTGATGTGGACACACACGCTCCCCGGACGACATGAAACACAGATCAACATGTCATGTGTGAGAAAAGGAAAGCAATGAAAGTCAAGACCTTTACAAACCAAAACTGTCAAGTTGTCACCGTGTGTAATTCATATTAGCTAATAAATCTCAATGTTTTGATTTTAGGCATATTTTATTTACGTTTTATAGACGTCTAATGTGAATCCCTGAATGAAAACCAGTCGGATGATCCCAGTCCAGTTGAGTTTATTTATATAGTCTACACAACGTAATGTTTATATCCTAATATCTTTACAATTACAATCACATTTATCCGATACTCACATGGAAAACAGACGATTTACAATAATATTTTACAATTTTATTTATTCCAAGTTTATAGACATCAGAGATAAATAATTAAGTCATATAATGAATAAAGTTGGCATGTCTGAGTTTGATCAGAATTTATTTGTGAATGTCTTTTTGGATCTTGAAGAATACCCAATACAGTAAAACACTTCCTGTGCCGAACACTTGAGAAGCTCGACACGTTCACACACACACACACATGTTACTAGAAATCACAAAGGTAATTTTGCTTTCAATTAGTGTGTCGGGATGAAGAATAGAAACTGTCACTGAACGATTATGTAGTGCTTAATGAGTTAATGATACACACTTAACACATGCTGCTAATTATTACACACACACACTCACTCATACACAAACTCTCTCTCTCACACACACACACACGTCTGGTTTACCATCTTTGTGAGGGCTCTCCATAGACGTAATGGTTTTTATACTGTATATTCTGTCCCCTTACACTAACCCGACCGCTAAACCTGCCCATCACACACACACACACACACACACACACACACACACACAGTGCTCTGCAGGCTAAAGCTCTCCGGCTGATATCGACCCGTTTGAGAGTCGTCGGCTCGAGGAACACAGAGTTACAGAGCGATCGAAACTGAAGCTCAATTATCGCATAAAACATTCAAAGCCAGAGTTTAATAGTTACGACTGAAACAAAGAGGCTGAAGGAGAATCAATCGCTCGCCATCAATAACAGCAGATGATAAACGACCGGCCGGCTGCAACACACACACAACCTGAAGACGAAAGCGGAGCGTCTCTCGGGCCTGAGCCTCAATATCAGACCAGATCCACATCATCCGAGTCAGAACCACGTCCTGCAGCTTCAACATGTGCAGAAATGTGTTTAAATGTGTTTTATCACTTGTGTTACTGTTCGCTAGAAAACGGTTAAAGGCACACTATGTAACTTTTCGCCACTAGGGGTCGTTTACTCAGTAAAGTCGTAGCTTGATGGCGCGGGGACTCATGGGAGATGTTGATCTCCACCTCTACAGCCGCTGAGAATACGATGGACTCGGCCTGAAAACACACTCATGGATGACCGGTTATGTGTTAAGTAGGGCTGTCAAAACGATTAATCACGACTAATCACATCCAAAATAAAAGTTTGTGTTTACATAATATATGTGGGCGTAGTGTGTATAATTATTTTGTATATATAAATACACACACATGCATGTATATATTTAAGAAAAATGTGTTCTTAATATATATCAAATATTTATATTTATACATAATATTAATTATGTATAAATATATATAAAGTGTATACTTTCAGATTTTTCTTAAATATATACATGCATGTGTGTGTATTTATATATACAAAATAATTATACACACTACGCCCACATATATTATGTAAACACAAACTTTTATTTTGGATGCGATTAATCGTTTGACAGCCCTAATATATATATATATATATATATATATATATATATTCCAATGATTTGTAATTTGTAGTGTTTTGCATTAGTATATCACACACTTTGTTCAATGATTCCTCTATGTGTGTATTCTCTCTACGACTGCAGATGTGTGTACTGTACATGTAGTGCTATAATGAACCCTTGATCACCTATTTTGTCCTCCAATATTTAAAATATAAATATAAAACCTTTTCCATCATGGGATTATTTTCTGGATTGGGTCGTTGTTTTTATTAAATTTTATGAATTAAACACCTACTTTATGACAAGAAAAGAACGGAAGTGACCCTTTAAGATGAAAGTACCTGCTCCGAGACAACCATGAAGATCCCGAGATTCACACGCTCTCCTTCAGGGAGAAAACACACTTATTAGACACACACATCTGATGACTGAACGCTCCGGAACTATTTCCATGTGAGCTTCAAACAATATCAAAGTCATTAGGAGACACTTACACTGATCATGAGAGCGAGTCCAAATCATCTTAATCACACACTGGATCTGTTTATGAGGATTATGAGGAGAGCGGGACCTCGGATGGATCGAGGCTGCAGGTTTAATTGATGAGGAACAGCAGGATTAAAGAACAAATGTGTGTGTTTTGGGTAGACGAGAAGAGGACCTGCTGCTCTTCTATTGAAGGGTAAAGTCTGAGAGAGGATCTGTGTGTCAATCACCAAAACATCTGCTGTGTGTGTGTGTGTGTGTGTGTGTGCGTGTGTGTGTGTGTGTGAGAGAGAGTTAATTATGGATAAACTAATGTTATCTAATATAACTTATGATCAAAAAATGTATTAGTAAATACAGCGATTAACTTTGACTATGATTTATAAAAGCTGTAGAAGTCTCTAAATGTCCCTGTGTGTGTGTGTGTGTGTGTGTGTGTTCTGTTTGTGAACTTTTGGGAATATCTTCAGTTGTAATAATGTATGATAAATGCTTTTTTAATGAGCTCTCATACACACACACACACTACAGCTTTTCTGAGGTTGAGGATCGAGAGACACATTTATTGACGACAGCATGAGTTGTCCACAATAATTGACATTCATCTCAAACACACTTGTTTAACATTCTCGGTCCGGCCCGCAGCTGGCGGAGGAGTGTGAGAATAAACTGATGTGTTCCTCAGTCAGTCTCTGGAGACGCGGCGGGCGTCCTCAATGTGTCAAAACTGATCTATCATCAGCCCAGAGCCACTGCAGCCCCACTGACACACACACACACACACACAACAGTTCAGCTTCACTGCAGCCCGAGTGACACCAACAGATCACTTTCACACACACACACACACACACACACACACACACACAAAACATTTCAACTTCACAGAAACCCAGAGCTGATACCGTTACACAGCATGAGCTGAGCTGACGGACTGCTGTGACCTCTGACCCCTGACATGTAGCTCTGTGACCTGTAACTATGTGACCTCTGACCTGTAACTCAGTGACCTGTAACTCTGTGACCTGTAACCTCATGACCTTTGACCTGTAACTCTGTGACCTGTAACCCCATGACCTCTGACTTGTAACTCAGTGACCTGTAATCCAGTGACCTCTGACCTATAACCCTGTGACCTGCAACTCAATGACCTGTAACTCAGTGACCTCTGACCTGTAACTCAGTGACCTCTGACCTGTAACTCTGTGACCTCTGACCTGTAACTCAGTGACCTGTAACCCTGTGACCTTTGACCTGTAACTCAGTGACCTGTAACCCTGTGACCTTTGACCTGTAACTCACTGACCTGTAACTCTATGACCTTTAACTCAGCCGACGAGGACCACTTTCAGCCAACCGCGCGGCACACACCTTAGTCGGCCGATGGTCAGCTTGGTGTGGACCAATGATAGAATGATCTAAATGATGTTTTCCTGCAAACTATATGAGCCATCAAAGCCTGATCATCAAATATCATACAGACACTTATGCAAACTTGTTTTAGACATTTAAAAAAAAGTTATGTCTATAAACTCTCTGAGGTCAAAACTTTTGATTCTCCTGACTATTAGGTTGACAGGGTTGTGGATTAACGTGTGTGTGTGTGTGTGAGAGTGAGCAATTAACTCTGGCTATGATAAATCCACATTATTTGAACAAATATGATGCATCCGATACAAACACATATGCAAACCTTTTTTTTTTTAATTTTTAAAATACGTGTAAAACCGTTCGACTTCAAAAATGTAGATGTTCTGGACTATCAGGTTGACAGGGATGAGGACTAAAGCGGTGAATGTCCTCTAGATCAGAACAGACCCTGCACTCTAAAACACACACACACACACACACACACACACGCACACACACACACACACACACACACACACACACACACACACACACACACACACACACACACACACACACCTTCACAGTCTCTTCAATAATGCAGGATTTCTTCCAGAACATCGACTGACACACCGCTGTTCTCCAGCACATGCAAAACTTACTCTCAGAGGGTCAAGTCAGACTGAAAAAGTGTCTGTGTGTGAGAGAGAGAGAGAGAGAGTGTGTGTGTGTGTGTGTGTGTGTGTGTGAATGCACACAATTCCTCTAGAAAACCATATACTGTTTCAGAACACTTTTACCTGCAAGTCTTAAAATTTCAATTATTCTTTCAATTTAATTCTATTTGCATGCATTTACTTCAATCAAAAATATAATTGATTATTTATTTTAATAATTATTTTTTAAATTAATAATTTGTTTACTTGTTTTTAATAAAACATTTATATATTTATTTTATTAATAATGTTATATAATTTAATTTATTCAATTTTTCTATTAATATTTGTTTTTATTATTGATTTTTATTTATTAAACCACTGGTTTACCTATTTTAATCTGCCTATTTATTTAATAAATGAAGAGTTCAGATGCAAAAGCCTCTAAGTGCCATTTGAAATTTTCTTCTAAAATGACCATTTTTATCAAGCTTGTATATTTAAGTTCAGTAATTTCACTTAAATGACAATTAATAGGTAATCTTCATTGTCATTTAAGTGAAGTCACTGAACTTAACTAGTTTGATAAAAATGATCATTTTAGAAGAAAATTTCAAATGGCACTTAGAGGCTTTTGCATCTGAACTCTTCAAATAGTTATTTCAATAAAATGTTATGCATTTACTATTTATTTGAATTTTATTTGACCATTTATTTATTTTTGCTTTGTTTTTCCAGTGGTACGGTTTTCCTCTATGGACTCTTTATCTGACGCTGGTCTAGAGAGCTCCAGTAAACATGTTTTCCTCAGTAGTGTGATATCCAGCAAAAGCCCTGGACTAACACAGGATCAAATGCATGCAATGATGCAAGCGCCTGCTAACCTCCCAGTGCTCTCTCCCAGTCCCACAGCCGTCAGTCCCAGTCCATCTCTGAGTGTTCATAACAGCACAAGCTGAGACTGGAGTCACTGGACGACTCGACCTTCCTGTTTCCCCAATTATCTTTCAGCTTGAGTTTCTGGCAAACGAGGAGAGACGCAGCATATTTCCCGGTGGTTTTGCAGAGTGGATGTGTGTGATTATGGTTATAGGAAGCTCTAGTTGTGTATGTTCGTGACAGGAAGGATCGATCTGGTGTTTTTAATGATGCACGGATTGTGTATTCATGAGAGTGTGTGTGTGTGTGTGTGTGTGTGTGTGTGTGTGTGTCTCCTCTCAGCAGTGAGGAAGGCATTGTCATCTGTCTGATTTCATTTTTAAAGGAAACACCGGTGTGTCTCTGCATGACCCAGTTCTCCCAGTAACTCCAGTAAGCCCAGTAAGTCCAGTAAGTCCAGTAAGTCTAGTAACTCCAGTAAGTCCAGCAACTTCAGTCTTAAAATGTTTTTATAGTTTTTATGAACTCTTAGTTTATTTAGTTTTTAGCTTTTTTAGCACTCAAACTAAATAAAAAAATGTTTTTAATTTAAAAAATGTTTAATTTTTTTAAATGTAATATTTTATTTAAGTTAATGTTATTTTTATTTCAAATAATTAAATTCTTTATGGTTTTATTTTTAACTTATTTAGTTTCAGTTATTTTAGTATGTCAAATTAAATTAAATAAAAATAAGAAATGTTGTGTTGGCAACTAGTTGAGAATATATTTAAATAATACAATTTTTGTTCTTTAAAAATATTAATTAATTTTTATTATTTAAAAAATGCTAATATATTTCTTATATTTAATTTTCTTTTAGTTAATATTACTTTTATTTCAAGTACTGTTTTAGTTTTAGCTGAGAATAATAACCCTGCTTTGACATTTCTAATCTGTCACAAACGCTGCTGAAGGAAAGAGTTTAACTCGGATTAAACCCGGAACATTCCTTTAAAGGCCCTCTAGTCCGTTCAATTTATTCCTCCACTTTAGAAGGTTTGGGATCATGACACACTGAGAGCTTTTAAACGGTAATGTGACACACAGAACAGCCTTTTAGGGATTGTGTGATTTCTGTATTCTGACTCTGATCTCTGTGATGTGGGAACATTGTGGCTGTACAGATAGATTTCCAGGATAAAGCTGAACAGAAACCGACTGTAGACCCCAGCAACCACATAGAACACCTTAGCAACACATATTTACTATACAGAACACCATAGCAACAAGACACACAGAACATCCTTTCAAAACCCCACACAGAACACCCTAGCGACCCCACAGAACACTTTAGCTGCACCCTAGCAACCATACAGAACACTTTAGCTGCACCCTAGCAACCATACAGAACACTCTCGCAACAAACAGCAACCACACATACACTCTATTAACATCCTAGCCACACAGAACACCCTAGCAACACCCTAGCATCCTTAGGCCTTCAGAACACTCAACAAACAACAACTACACATACGCCCTAGCCACATCCTAGCCACACAGAACATTCTAGCAACAACCTAGCAACCACACAGAACACATTGGCTACACCCTAGCAAACACACTCTAGCAACCACATAGAAGACCCTCACATCCATACAGAAAAGTCTAGTAACAAACAGCAACCACACATACACCCTAGCAACACCCTGGAAACTACATAGAACACCCTAGCAACACCCTAGGGTCCATAAGTCTTCAGAACACTAAAGAAATAGCCACCACACATAAACCCTAGCAACCACACAGGACACCTTTGCAACACCCTCACACCCACAACATCACATCACATCTAACCCCAACCCTAAAGTCTACAAACAAACAGCCACCACACATACATCCTAGCAATATCCTAACCATCCAGAACATCCCAGAAACACCCTGGCAACCACACAGGTCACCTCAGCAACACTCTCACATCCATATATAAAACTCAAGCAACAAACAGCAACCACACATACACCCTAGCAACACAGAGCATCCCATCAACATCCTGGCAACCACAGAGAACACCTTAGCAACCACACAGGCCACCTCAGCAACACACTCACATCCATATATAAAACTCAAGCAACAAACAGCAACCACACATACACCCTAGCAACACAGAGCATCCCATCAACACCCTAGCAACCACACAGAACACCCTAGCCACCGGCCGCTTTTTTCACTATCATCTAATTCTTTTTTCCCCCCACTTTTTATTTACCAAAAGATTCCATTCAAGGATGATTTATGGACGTTTGAATAAGCTGGAATGAAACTCTCATCCTCATCAGACCATCAACATCATTACGCTTCTTCACTGACTGTGAGAGGTAAGGTCGAAGAAACCCACGAGTCTGTGAACACATCCCAGCAGAAGGACATCAGAAGGACTCTCTCTCTCTCTCTCTCTCTCTCTCTCTTAATGACATCAAGGCTATCAGGAGATCAGTAATCCGTTCACACGGTTACTCGTGTTCGGCTTGAAAACACAAATATGAGTCGATTCATTCCGACTGATGAGTGTGTGTGTGAGAATCTTTTCCACACAGGCGGACGGTGATTTATACAGCAAAACACCAAATGATTTCGATAACACCAAACAAAGGTTTAATTTGTTAACAATGAAAAATACTTCTAAAGCATTTACTAATACATTATTAAAATCAAAAGTTGTATCTGTTAGTATTATTTAGTCGCCATGAACTAACAATAAAGAGTTATATGAAGATTTAAAGGGATAGTTCACCCAAAAATGATCTCAAACCCCATTAACTTGCATAGGAAAAAATGCATCGTATGGTAGTCAATATGGGGAACGAGATCTGTTTGATTAAAACATTCTTCCAAATATCATCCTTTGTGTTCAGCAGAACAAACAACATGAGGGTGAGTAGTAAATACTGACATAATTTTCATTTTTGGGTGAACTATCCCTTTAACTAACATTAACATAGATGAATATACTCTAAATTGTTAGTCGATGTTAGTTATTGCATAAACTAATGGGACCTTATTGTAAAATGTTATTCCTATTCATGTTTAAACTCTGCATTGTTGGCCTCCTAAAAAGTTTTTTTTATTATTTTTAATTTTATTTTTTATTCTTTTTTTTATTATTTTTATTATTATTTTTATTTTTTTCTTATTCTAATTAACTAACAGACTGACATTACTTTGTCATCATTTAGGAACCTGTGTGCACTCTTTGATAATAATTTTTCATTTGAAAGTCACCTGTCTGGTATCTATAAAACCGCATTTTTCCATCCTAAAACATATATCTAAATTACACCATATTAGTTGGGGACATTTAATTTTAGATTTAACAATATTATAACAACGTTATTTTCCTGTTATCTCTGTAAAGCTGCTTCGAAACAGTCTGTATTGCAAAAAGTGCTATAGAAATAAAGCTGACTTGGCAGTATTAACATTAAGCCGGACTCCATTCTGCTGTCTCTCTCTCTCACACACACACACACACACACACACACAGCAATTTACAGCATCTCAATTTAACCAATTTATCCGGTGTGTGTCAAATCAGCTTGTGAACGTTCCAGCGGAGTAATCCCGGAATGAATGATTGTTGGGCCAGCGCTCTGCTCAGCGTCCCCCGAGAGCGAGACCATTACAGAGTCCGTCCCTGACCACAGCATCAGAGGAGAGTTTCTGGGATAAAGCGAACACTGGTGATCAATAACACTGAAAAAACACGCAGTCTCACGAGGAAATGAGGCGTTGGAGGATTCCAGAGGGCCAAACAGCAGAACAGAGGAACCCGGCGTGATAAATGACATGCTTTAATGGAATACACACAAACACTCACACACAACACACACATAGTGATTTAATTAATGCCACAGGTGGACAGGGGAAAATATCACTTTAAAAATGTTACTAATACACATCATCATACTTTCACCAGTTGATTAATCACAGTGCATTGTTTATAATTTGTATAAAGCTCTCTGAAATGTTATAATTAAATATGAACCACAATCTAATTATACACTTATATGCATACATTTCCAGAACAGGAATCAGCTTTGAGCAAGGCTGTGTTTAAGTCCGCTTTTAGACATAAACTGGATTTATGTGTGAGTTGTTTTGGGTATACTCACCCCTGAAATGTGTTTTCCACCTGTGATACGGAAAATAAAAAGTTTGAGAAAACAATTTCTCTGCGTCCGGGTCTTACTAGACGAGGGCGTAACACACAGAGACCTCATCACACACTCCGCTGTCAATCAAACCTCCACAACTGCTTCATTAAGACTGAAAACAGCAGGTTTGCACACACACACACACACACACACGCCTCAGGATCAGTCTAATGAAAGATGAGTGCAATTAAACACAGAAGCCCATGCATTTTTCTGACAATTAGTTCAAGTAAAACTAAAACAAAACTCAAAACATTAAAAAAATAAATAAAAATAGATATTAACTGATATAAAATATTTTTTAAAACCTGTAAACTTACAGTATTTCAGCTTGATGTACTAAACTAAAACTGAAATAAAAATATTCAAATTAAAGAAAAAATGCATGGGCTTCCCTGTTTATTAGCTAACAATATAATATCATATATTTATATTTTAATATATAACAATATATATATATATATATATATATATATATATATATATATATATATATATATATATATATATATATAAACTGTATTAATTAAAAATAAAAAAATCATTCAGCTTTGATCACAGGAATAAATTACACTTTATTGTATATTCACATAGAAAACAGATGATTTACATTACAATAATATCTCACTGTTTTTAGTGTATTTTTAACCAAATAAATACAGCTTTGGTGAGCAGAAAATATTGAATATGGAATTATTCATATTTCACCCATTGATCTGAATGAATGTTTCTCTACAGACAAACACAAGTTCATAAACATACATTTTTAATAAAGCACATGCACACAATAAACCAGTTCGTTTTGTGTCTAAAAATGAGAGTTTTTCTTAAAAAAAATCAATGAAATTATTATTATTATTTAGCATTATAAAAACAAATAAAAAGTATAAAATACGTTCAAGAAGTTCAGGCACTTTAAGCTTCTAGTATGAACCCTGTTTATAGTGGAGAAAGTCACATGACCTCACGACTGCACCTCATCATTTATTACTGAAGAGTTTGGGATTATCAATAATAGGAACAATAAAAGATGAACATCGTCACATCTGATCATAAACTGGCTTTAAACTTTCAACAACAAAACAGAAGTAGAGGAAGCAGACCGTCGTAATGATCAGAAACTGATTCTTCTGTCAGTCAGTCACACACACACACACACACACACACACCTGCAGTTCTTCATATAAGCACTACATTAGGAAGTCCATAAATGACGAGGTTGAAAGCGTTGGAGCGCAGACGTGTTTCCCTCAGGACGACCTCAGAGGAAGAGTTTACAGCCGAACCCTCGCCTGAGGAAACACACACACACACATCAGCTGGGCTGTTCAGTGGCAGACATAAAAAAAAAACACTCGTTCTCTCTCAAACACATGAACTCACACTCTCATTCTCAATCACACACACACACACACACACACACACACCAGCTGGGCTGTTTAGTGGCAGACATAAACACACACTCTCTCTCAAACACAAACTCACACTCATTCTCACTCACACACACACACCTGATTTTCCGCTGACTTCTGCTCTTTCGGACGTGTGTGTGCGTAAAACATGAGCCGCTCGTCCTGAAGTCAGTCCGGTGTTCAAAAGATCTGCACACACACATATGAAGTTGATTTCAAAAGTGCTTTTAAAGATGCATCACATGTGTGTGTGTGTGTGTGTGTGTGTGCAGGGTTCCTACACAATTTCCATTTCAAAATTCCATACTTTTCCAGACTCAAATTTCCAGACCTCACTACAGATTTTTCCGACCATATTTAAAGGGGAACTATACTGTTTTTCTGTTTTTTAAATCAAAAGACCAAAGTGCTCGTTGTCGCTGCGATCAGTGGTGCGGATACAGTGTTCTGTTGTGATTTGCAGAGCCTTCACACCGTTGCGGAGAGACTCTCTATATTTGATACAAAAAACCTAATTCACAAAAAAAAAACGAGTCCCTGCTTTATATACAACCACCAATAAATAATCGGTTTTGATGAGGGAAAAAAAAAACTATACTACTTAGAGTGGATTAGAACTCAGAACCTCTGACACGCTTGGCAAAAGTTCTGCCACTGGACCATTAGTACATGGGGATACGAGTCGGATATATATATTTATATATCCAATGTACTATTGTATACTATGTAACACGTCACAAGTACTCCACAGCGACTCCAGGGGTCGCTGTTTGACAAAAACAGAATTCCTGCATAGTGTGCCTTTAACTTGTTCTGATAAATTGCTTTAAAATTCAACTACAACTATTGCCATTTTTGCCTTTTATTAGGATAGAAAAGTAACTAGACAGGAATATCCTGAAGCACAATGGCGCTACATGGCGACGCACTCACCCACAATGCTATCAGCACCGACAAGTGTTACACTCTGAGTCAAAATGTGTATGCTATCATGTTAAATTTGTACATTTGAAAATTGTAGCTACTGATGCACGTACAAGTCATTTAACACCAAACCCAGTCATTTTATTTAAACTGCAATGCTAAAACAGTGCAATGTTGTTCATTTTTGTAATTTTGTAAATTGAAATAACTGTAAACCCTTACATAAACAGACGGGATGTTCATGTACAATTAACCAGAAAATTTGAAAATAGAGCTAAATTCATGTTTAGATGTTTAGTCAAAGATGTCAAAGTCAAAGATGTTAAGTCAAACTCTAAGGTAGGGGCGCTGTGATTGCAACTGCTGCCTAACAACGTAACAACCAATCTCTGCAGACCAAGACTCCGGCAGACCAAGTGTAAAAACGATCTTTAGGCAGCGCTCGCTGGCAGCCTAATCCAAACGCCATGAAAAAGACGATTGCATATTTTATACACATTTAGAAATGAGTAATTTTATATTTAGAAAACGAAATTTGTACAATAGTCTGGAAACATCAATATTTTTCCATACTCTGATTTATTTTTTCCATACTTTTCCAGACCTGGAAATTACTCAAATCAAATTCCATACTTTTCCATACTTTTCCAAACTGCGTAGGAACCCTGTGTGTGTGAAGTTGTAAATAAGAGATGATTGGAGTCTAAATATGGAAACACTTTATTTAAAGCATTTCTGTTTGATGCATTATAAAGGTATCCATCATGTACGCTATAGACCATTTCACAAGATGTAAACAACACTGGTCCAGAAACACTTCCTGTTTCAGTTTGTAACTGTTTCCTTTATTTCACATGTAAAGAAAACATCTTAAAGATGTTGTTTAACTTTTTGATTCAGTTTTAAATGTTCTGTTAGTTGTATTTTATCCCAGATTTAATGTAGTGTTAAAAAACTGAAACAGGAAGTGCTTCTGGACCAGTGTTGTTTACATCTTGCAAAATGGTCTATAACGCATCATATCTTTCATAAATACCCAGAGTTCCAGAGTGGTTGTTTGTCAGGTGTGTTTAATGAATAACGCATTACAGCTGGGTTTAAATTCACACACTGCATTATAAGAAGGCATGATCAATGGATTAAAGATGTTTTACAGTGCATTAGATATAAAGGCTTTATATTGTAAGAGTTTCTACTTCAAACATTTCACATTTAATTCCATGTTTACTTCCCTTTTTCTTCATAATTGTTTGTGAAACTCACAAACAATTATGAAGAAAAAAGAAAAAACAATTATGAAAAAAGTTTTTTTTCTTTATGCAATGCAAAGCGTCCGCCGAATGCATGCGTGTAAATGTGTGTGTGACTCACCGTCCATGAGCGAGCGCAGGACTGGAGCGTTGGCTGAGGCGCTGCTGTGCCATTGGTTGAGCAGGACCGAACGAACCCCCCCGAGAGTCATCAGATACACCGACCCCACAGGACCGGCCAAAGCCCGTCTGGACAGAGAGAGAGAGAATTTTTTCTCTTGACAGAATTTTTAAATGTTCATAAACTGTTCAATTTTATTTATTTTACACTGTTAATTTGACAATCAATTTAAAATGCTATATTATTTTACTACTTTGATGTCTTTATAATTATTCTATGTATTACAAGCTTTGGCAATATTGTTTGATGTACAGTCATGCCAATAAAAGCAATTTTAAATTGATAGAGAGAGAGAGAGAGAGAGAGAGAGAGAGAGAGAGAGAGAGAGA
The DNA here is from genome assembly GCA_038021265.1 of Cyprinella venusta. Classification (NCBI taxonomy): domain Eukaryota; kingdom Metazoa; phylum Chordata; class Actinopteri; order Cypriniformes; family Leuciscidae; genus Cyprinella; species Cyprinella venusta. Next base: position 37,390,324 of record CM075869.1, on the reverse strand, counting down.
GAGAGAGAGAGAGAGAGAGAGCATAATACTTTCAGTTGAAAAGTTTGAGAACACATTTTAAATATGGGATATTTTTCATTTAAACCTGCAAATTTGGATGAAAAAAATGTGAGATTCTGCACTATTTCTACACTTAATTAATTTAATTGATCTGGTCACAGGATATTGTGAGACTGCATGACATCATCCTTTCATATGAAGTAAATCAATGCAGGATTAGCGTTTGTGTCTTATTATCTCTGTGCTCGTCCGTATGCTAATGAATATATCAGCTGACAAAAGGAAACGGCGACTGATGTGATCTATATGCGTTTGTCATATCTCTGGCTATATGGAAACAATAATCTAGAGGACTGACTGATGGATCGTCCGGCCGAGGAGAGAGCGCCCAATCAATGTACACACACCACGAAACGTAACACACATTCAAAATAAAAGTACATTCTCATTTAGTTTCATGGATGTGGCAAAATAGCAAACTAAAATTAATAAATAACTAAAAATAACTTCCTAAAACATTCACATAAAATGAATTTAAACGGAAAACAAAAATATAAATCTATGATAGTGTCTCAATGATCTCTCCTGATAATATTATTAGCAGTGACGTGTGTGTACTTCCATCAGAGAAGAGAAAGAGAAGCATAACTCTAATTACACTCTAGAGATCAATAAAGCACACGCCAATAAATCAAACACTATAAAGCTCTTTCCTCAATCGGGTTTAGAGATGAAATCAGTTTTGATCATTTGTAAATGCCATGCTAAAAGAGTTTGACTTTCTATTGAATGTGTTTGTGTGTGTGTGTGTATGTGTGTGTGTGTGTCACCTGTTCTGGACGCTGACTGGTTTCTGAGCGCAGTCCAACAGAAAGAGCATCCCACATCCTGAAACACACACCAGTCAAATATTAGATATATTATATCCTGTTTTCTGGAGGAATTCATCAAAATAAAGTGAGTCGTTGCTTAAAACAAGCAAAATGATCAGCCAGTGGGGTCAGGAAAACAATCTTCATTTAAACACAAACAGGATTATTTTTTTCACTCCATTGGCTGATCATTTAACTTGTTTTAAGCAAAAACTCACACAATTTGGGTTTGTATCCCCAGAAAACAAGATGTAATATCATATGTTAAACTACTTTATCAAATGCATGTTGATTTAATAATTCTTTTGATATTTAAAACCAGTGTTTTGCAGTGTAATTGCTGTGGAAACGGCTCGTATTCTGCGGGAAACGTTCACTAGTGTACTGTAGAAATGAAGAGAGCCGCTGGATTATTGAGTTGTGTGTGTGTGTGTGTCGAGAGAATCAGCTCCCGACGGAGTCCGGCCTGTACAAACACTCTCATAGAGTTACTGATGTTCATTTATCATGTGTAGAAACTCATTCTCTGATCTGACATCTCAGGAGCTCAATGATCTTCACAGTTCCTTCTTTTTAACCAATGAACATTTCCAGGATCAGGAATAAAAGCCTGTTCACAAACAGAACAACAGCTGCACTGACACTGTAACTATTCTAGCCTTAATTATAAGCGCTTTAAATGCAGGGTGGATTCTGATTGGCTGTTGAGTTATCGTTTATCAGCTGGAAACAATCGTTCTGAAAGTGATTCCAAAGATATTGTTTCTCTGTCTCGTTATCATTATAGTTATTATTTCACAATCAGAATGATTTTTATAACTATATGGTTATCATTATTAAAAATATAAAAAATAAAAATAATTTAAAAATAACAAATATTTTCTTACAATTTCTACAAGATATCAGCGGATATATGTCCACTTTTATTTTTATAATAAAAGTCCGATATGAAGATTCGGCCAAAATAATAAAGCTGATAAATGATGTATTATTTTTATTCATGTATTACTGTTTAACATGATAGTTTTGAATTGATTGAAATATTATAATAATTATGGATTTTTAGGGGTAAGGAAAATTGAGTATAGGAGTGTAAAATTTATTTTAAAATGTTTTTTGTTTGATTTATGTTGAAGTGTTCTGGACATGTTTTTTAAAGGTGAGACTTTTATTTTGTTTTTTGTAATCAGGCTCTCAAAAGTTATACAAAACTTAAGATTTATCGGCCAATATATCGGTTCTCGGCGTTCAAATCTAAAGAATTATCGGTTATGAGTCTTGGCTAAATGTTCATATATCTGTGCATCCCTAATTAATACCCTTGCATTTAGCTGTGTAAAATCATGGTGATTCTTTTCAGTGTATTTTTAAACATTAGGTATGATATTTTTGTAATTCCGGACTAATTAAAATCATTTTAACTCATTAAGAACCAGTGATCTATAGTGTCAACCTTCCTAATAAGTGACTGACTGAATGTGAAAGGCATGTTTTATAGTGTTTTACATCACATGAAGTTTAGGAAAACATCAGTGTAACTTAAAGTGATACTCTGAACATTCAGACACTTATTGGGATCAATTCCACTTCGGATGCTTAAGGTTATTTATCAAATTAAAGAGTATTTCTAACATACTGTAGATTTACAGAAGCCATGAAGAGGGTGAAGAGTTTAAAAATGTGCCGAACGAGGATTTAGAGCATGTAAAACAAGCTTATTTTCCAGAACTGCACTATGAATATTCATAAAACATCATCATCATCGGGTCTGCTGACGACCTCATAAAGTCACATTGGGTTCTAATGAGATCAAACAAACCATAACAAATCTACATAAATGTGTGATTCTGCAGGTGGTCTCTTCATATTCATATTCATAAATAATAACGGATCCTGCTGAGGCCTTCGTCATCTTCTTCCTCAGTGTTTCGGTGTCTCGTTTTCCAGCACAAATATCGAAACATTCTTAAATCAAGATAGATACATACAACTAAAAAACTCAATTATTAAAACATTTCTGTTAATTGAAATAACACTAAAATAAACTAAGTGAAAATAAGAAATGTTCCCTTGGCAATAGATTGAAACAAGTGTGTCACGTGTTGAGTGTTACCGGACAGGTTGAGCGAGGCCATCTTGACCGGAGGAAAGCCGGAGAAGAAGCTCTTGGCGGACGAGTAGATGAACGCGCTACAGGACATCAGGAGCTGCTCCACATCTGCAAGACTGAGGAACAAACATCATCACACACACACACACTCACTCTCAGCTTCTGAAACGTGTGTGTGTGACTGCGGCCTCAGACCTGCGCTGGCGCTCCACGCCCATCAGCCCTTCCCACTGAGCCGTGAACTGAGAGTGTGTGTCCAGACTCTTCCTCATGCTTTCTGCTGGGCTCCGATCTCAACAAACCAGAGCAGATTACAGCGTTAGTTCACCATCACAGTCAACACACCCTCACCCTCGTCCCAATACACCCCAATACACCCCTAATCCCAATACACCCCAATATAAACCTCATCCCAATATAATGCTCATCCCAATACATCCCAATATAAACCTCATCCCAATACACCTCTAATCCCAATACACCCCAATATAAACCTCATCCCAATACACCTCTAATCCCAATACACCCCAATATAAACCTCATCCCAATATAATGCTCATCCCAATACATCCCAATACACCCCTAATCCCAATACACCCCAATATAAACCTCATCCCAATATAATGCTCATCCCAATACATCCCAATACACCCCTAATCCCAATACACCCCAATATAAACCTCATCCCAATATAATGCTCATCCCAATACATCCCAATACACCCCTAATCCCAATAGATCCCAATACAACCTCATCCCAATACATCCCCATACAACCCTCATCCCAATACAACCCTCGTCCCAATACATGCCAATACAACCCTCATCCCAATACATCCCAATACATCCCAATACAACCCTCATCCCAATACATCCCAATATAACCCTCATCCCAATACAATCCTCGTCCCAATACATCCCAATACAACCCTCGTCCCAATACATCCCAATACAACCCTCATCCCAATACAACCCTCGTCCCAATACATCCCAATACAACCCTCATCCCAATACATCCCAATACATCCCAATACAACCCTCATCCCAATACATTCCAATATAACCCTCATCCCAATAGATCCCAATACAACCATCAACCCGATACATCCCCCATCCCATTACAACCCTTGTCCCAATACATCCCAATACAACCCTCGTCCCAATACATCCCAATACTTTCCAATACAACCCTCATCTCAATACAACCATCGTCCCAATACATCCCCCATCCCGATACATCCCCCATCCCATTACAACCCTTGTCCCAAAACATCCCAATACAACCATCAACCCAATAATCCCCCCATACCAATACATACCTTCATTCCAATACATCCCAATACATCCCAATATAACCCTCATCCCAATACAATCCTCGTCCCAATACATCCCAATACATACCTTCATCCCAATACATTCCAATATAACCCTCATCCCAATAGATCCCAATACAACCATCAACCCAATACATCCCTCATCCCAATACAACCCTTGTCCCTCCCAATACATCCCAATACGTACATACCTTCATCCCATTACATTCCAATATAACCCTCATCCCAAAAGATCCCCCCCATCCCCATACAACCCTTGAGGACTAAAATTTTCTGGTGACACTTTACAATAAGGTTTTTTAGTTAACATTAGTTAACTACCTTAGTTAACATGAACTAAGAATGAACAATACATCTACAGCATTAATAATCTCAGTTAATGTTAATTTCAACATTTACTAATACATTATAAAAATCAATTTAATTATTTGATCAATACTTTAATGCATCCTTGATGAATAAAAGTATTCAAATCATAGATCTTTTTGGGATTATCCTTCATACAGTTATAATCCTTTCACACGCTTTCACTAAAAATGTGTCACATTAGAGTCAAATGTTTCTGAAACTAGTTCCACTCACCAGACCATTTACCTTCCTCGTCCTCCTCTTCCTCCTCTTCCTCCTCCTGGGAGTCAACTACATCTTCAAGCCTGAGTTAAGAAAGATTTCTACAAACTATTTTACAACAAAAAAACTTAAGTGACCACACACACACACACACACACACACACACACAAGCAAGACAGTGAAGGATACATCTGAACCGGTGTGTGTCCACTGGGACGGTGTGTGGCGGCGGGACACGATTGACCAGAACCTGCGGAAAAGAAGAAGGACAACTTTACTTTAAGAACTGAAGAAGAGCGAAGAGTCCTCAGTCATTACACTGCACTCTTGTTTCCAGTCCAAATAAATAAAAATTCTCAAATCAAGATACATTTACTAGATAAATAAAATACCATAAGATATTAAGTCTTGCTTTCCAAGGAAATTGATTAAAATGAAGTGAGTTTTTGCTTAAAACAAGCTACGTTATCCATCAATGATATAATTCAAACAGAAACAGGATTATTTTTCTTACCCCATTAGCAGATCATTTTGCTTATTTTAAGCCTAAACTCACTTCATTTTGATTTATTTCCCCAAGACATAATATCTCACGGCATTTCGCTACTTTAGTAATGCATCTTGATTTAAGAGCGTTTTGATATGTGGACTGGAAACAAGACAAACATACTAAGTAAGGAAAGCATTTTTCCGTGTATGAGAGGCACTGAACATCCAAACGTGTGTGTCTCTATCAGCGGCCGCCAGACTCGTTTAGGAAACTCACCGCTTTGATTCCTCGGCTTTGATCGGCTCTCCCCTTGACTCCTCGGACACCTTTGGCCTCTTTCTTATTGTCACTTTCAACCGTCACTGACGAGACAGATTATTAAAACCGGAAATTAGTCTCTGACTGGCTTGTTACGGAGTGAAAACTAGTGCGCTGCTCCTACAGTCACTCGCAAAGGCCAGTGACATTTAATATCAGCCACTGTGTTCTTCAATAATGTGAGTTAATGCAACAGAGACATTCATCTGCCTCCAGCAAAAGTCACGTAAACAATTTCAGTTTTGCACCATCACATTTAAATGGGACTTTCTTTGATGCAACTCATCACAGGGAAACAGTTTACTCCAAATGTTGGACTCGAAACTTTTTACTAGAACTGTTAGTTGTTAACTCATGCAGTGACTAAAGATAATTGTACAGTGTTACATAAAAAATCTAGTTCTAATATTTTAAAAAAATCACTTTTGTTGAAGCAGCACAACTGTTTGTTAAGTTTATGACCAGTAGGAGTCACTGTCGTGAGGATGCATTAATCAGCCATTCATTTTTTATCAAATGGCACAAATATGGTGAGTGAGTGGATATTCAAAATCAATACATAAGGCAAGAAATCTGAAGGAAAAAAATATGGTTTCTAAACCAAAATTGCTTTAGACTACAATTTTTTTTTTTTTTATAATTTTTATTTTTATAGTTTATTTGATAGGGACCATGCATATTAATGGACATTGTTGTAGGATACAGCATGTAAATATGCCAGAATTAGTAAACAAATACTACTTTTCATCTTTCACAGTGACAAATGAATGAAAAAATACATAATTGAAAAACAGTGACTGATGATGGCAAAGATAATAATGCAAATAAATCAGATAAAACTTCAAAACAAGAGCTTCAGATACACACTGCACAAGTGTCAGTCATGAGGAAAATAAACGTCGTAGATTAATGTTGAATTTCCTCAATGCTGTAATTATTCAGTTATGCAAAACATGGTGTAAAATTACTAAAAGCATGTCTTCTTGATATAATGCTAAAATATGAGTGATCAAATAATGCTAACGACTGTCCCACATGATAATGAGTCACTTTGAGCATCAACACACTGAAGTGGACAGATATTACATCATAACTATCATTATTATACAGCAGCACAGACTGAAGAAATGCAACTGCAATCATTTGCATATGGCATTTTAGTGCTGGAGAAGTGCGAAACAATTATTCAAAGAAAAAGATAAATCCTAAAGGTTGAAGTTAAAATCCCTATGAAATATAAAATCCCCTTCACAGATGTCCACAGCATAGCGACAGTAGATTAATTGAACAAAGAAAATATTTTATATACATCAAAAATAGTACAAAGTGATTGTTTTGAACAAGTATTAACTTTTTATATTTTTCAGTGACCTTGTTAAATGTAATTACTGTAGTAAAAACTACAAATTATGCATAATTACATACAACTAGCCCAAAACCATACCCTAACTTTATAGTAAGCGCATATATTTAATTATTATATTATATTATATTATATTATATTATATTATATTATATTATATTATATTATATTATATTATATTATGATATGATATGATATGATATGATATGATATGTTATGTTATGTTATATTATATTATATATTATATTATATTTATTATATTATATTATAATTGATTACACAGCACTTACATTCATAATAACACTGTAACACGAACTAATCTTCCATGTCATATTTATGATATATTTTGACACTTAATGACAGTTGCCATAATCATGCATAAACATCCTTCATGTTCATATACATATGTGTCATGTCAGTGTTATGCACACCCCTTCAAGTAAAGTGTTACCATACATGATCTATCAGCTTTATTTATATTGGCCACATTTTCTTATCAAGCTGATAATGATAGCATTAAAAATGAACATAAATAGTCCAATACTGATACGGTGGCCGATATCCCGTGCATCTCTACATTTATTGATTTTAGCATTACAAACAAATGTTTATGTCAAATGATTAGTTTGTAAAGTGTGTTTGAGAAGTGTACTTGAACTAATTATAGAGAAAAACAGCAGTTTCCCCATCACATCTCACCGCCCTAAACCTTCCCTTCCCTTAATCCGCACGCGTGTCAGCCCTCGACACGAGTCTACGCTTTTAATTTGTCAATGTACATGCAGAAGCCGAGCACGAGCTGAAAATGAATGAATTAATTACACAAATAAAAATGTAAAACATGTCCCAAATGCAACGGCACATTTGAATTTTAAAGAGATTACGAGCTGCTAAATCCTGACAGAGAGAGTGTTTCCTATTAGCGTGAGGTTCTCATTCGGGGTTTGTGAATGAGGTGATTAAAGCTGCGACGGGAAAAACCTCGGGATGTTTTCCGACTTCTTCTGGCGCTCGTCATCTTTACTCTGACGCTGCGATCACGGACGCACAAACTTAAAACTGTTCAGCAGAAGTCAACTACGGACGGAGAATCAGCTCTGGTGACGATACGAAACACTTATTCACTGATTCCAGGTCAGTTCAGGATGTTCACTCGACTCATCACTGAAATCACAGTATCGGGATGTTTGTATTTCATAAAATATCACAGCAAGCAACACAAACACACTTTTCTAGCAAAATATTTGACAAACAGAAACCTAAAGAGTCATTGTGTTTGTGAAAGTGATAAACTACTCGTGTGTTTCCTCTGCTTCATCATTACACACTTTTATGCATTTACTAATTAGAGCGAGCGAGATTTGACCAGATTAACTAGCAGGAATATAGTTTTATAGAGGAATGTTGGGTGATTTATCATTTCCAGGCCGAGATTAAATAGGCAAACATGCATCAAATGAAGATTAGAGACTGCACTGGCATCGGCAGCCGAGAGCATCGTCATGTGTTATCCTCAAACACAGAGGGCAGATGATGTGTAGAAGTTTATGAATGACGACAGACGGCGACAGACACTTTGTTTGGTTTTGTTGGATGTGTTTCGGAGCTTGTTTTCGCTGGTTGAACATCCTGAATCTGCATTAGAAGTGACAGTCTATGTCTATGTGAATATATAATGAATATATAGGCTGTGTCTGGTTTGTGCTATTCTGTTTGAACTTTGTATTTTGAGCACTTCTTGTGTTGTTATTGCCTCTTCACGATGACTTATTTTATAATGCCCACAGACGTCCTCAGCGTCTGCTAAATAACTAAATGTAATGCAGTAAAGTGTAATCATTGCTCCAGTCGTCAGTGTCACATGATCCTTCACAAATCACTCTGATGAATTAATGCTTAACCTTCATCCTAATCTCAGGTCATTTTGACGGGTTTTCTTTTTTATGAAAAAAAAAGGTAAAAAAAATGAATTAGTGTTAATTAGAGGGGTCCAAGACTTTAGGTCCTTTGTCACACTTGAACCACGAATACACACTAATTAAAAAGGAGTTTTGTGGTTGAAATTTTAAAAAGATACAAATCTGGCTTTAGGACCCAGGGGAAAAGCTCATTTACTCCACATAGAGATGTAAGTTCATCTAGAGTCACGAAACATCATGTTATATATATATATTACGGTTGTCAAAACGATTAATCACGATTAATCACATCCAAAAGAAAAGTTTGTGTTTACATAATATATGTGGGGGCACTGTGTATAATTATTATATATATATATAAAAACACACATACATGTATATTTAAGAAAAAAAAATATTATTTATATATAAAATATTTATATTTATATATAATAGAAATTAGATATACATATACAGAATATACATGAAATATTTCTTAAATATATACAAGCATGTGTGTGTATTTATATATATATAATAATTATACACAGTGCCCCCACATATATTATGTAAACACAAACTTTTATTTTGGATGCGATTAATCGCGATTAATCGTTTTGACAGCCCTAATATATATATATATAGCAAAGACTCCCAATGTTAAATCTTTTGAGCTGAATTAAAATGGTTATGCATGAAATTGTTGCATGAATTTGAATTTAAATGTGAGGAATATGCTAAAATTACTATTTATTATTTAGTGATCAAATCTAGTAATTTAAAGGTAAATACAATAAAAAAATTAAAAAAAAAATCTCCAAAGAAATTACATTAAAAAAAGAAAAAGAAAATATTAAAAGGTGCAAAGTATTAAAAGGTACAAAGTGCGAGGCGTTTGTTATTATTATTATTATTATTATTATTATCAATGTTGAAAACTTCATATTTTTGTGGAAACATCAGAAGAGTTGGCTGGTGTTCAGTATAAGCGATATGCGTTGTATAATGGTGTATAAACTCGCCTGTATCGTCCGTCTGTAGGCGTGCGTGAAGAACCTGAAGAGAGAAGTCTCGAGACACGGAGCCGATGCCGTCCGCCTGCAGGACACTCAACGCTTCTAGAGGAAACTCCAACAACATCCGGTCAGCCAGAATCACCACACACTCGCCAGGATCTGGAGAACACACACACAGATGTTCAGCACTTCACTTTTTACTCTAAAATTACAATAAAATCAAAGCCATAAATCATATCAAGTTGTGTTCCAAATTTGAAGTTGATATTACAGAAATTGAAGTTCCCATGAGATTTTGTTTAGGCGTAGTACCATAAATAGCCACCGGGTGCCATTGAATTCCATTGAATTTAGTTGTATACATTCTGCCATAACAAATTAATACATTTCTATCCAAATATCACTTCTGTCACTAAATATGGAACCTTGAGACTGTCATGATTCTGCCATCATGTCTGTGAATTTTCCTAGTTTTGTGGCAGGATCGTGACAGACCCATGTTTTGTGTGCAAGCGCATGGCCTGTTTGGGCCATGTGCTTGCGTTGTCTCGTCTCATAACCCCGCCCCCTTGTTATCCTTGTTTAGTCATGATTGCCCTGTTAGTGTCAGCTGTTTCCCTCATTAGTTTCTCCCTATTTAATCCTCTTGTGTTTGCTGTCCTGTGTCGGTACATTGTCGATCTTACCTTGTCTAACTCTGTGAAACCTGCCGTGAGATCTGTTTGAGGTTTTGTGAATGTTACAGTGAGTAAATCAGTGAGAAAATTGTTATTCAAGAGTCAGCCCTTGTCTAAGTATTGTTCCTGTCGTTACCTCAGTCTAAGTCTAGTGTTTGCTACCCAGTCTTGTTTTTGCCCCCTCGTGGGTTTTGTTTTCTGTTTTGTCTTGAATAAATTCTGTGTTGAGCATCAGTCTGCTTTTGGGTTCGTCCATCCTTCCATCCCATGACAGAGACTCAGACCTTTCTGACAATATGTGTTTTGTCAAGATTAGAAAAGGTTTTGATCATAAATTATGAAATATAATGATGCCCAAAAGGGGAGGAGCCTGATAAAATAAGTACCGTTTCTATGGTAACGCAACGTTCAAAACACGTATAAAACAGTTTTCACACGATGAATTCTGAGTTTATAAGCTTTCAAATGATACCTAATTTATGATAACTACTAAAATATGTCAAAATAATAATAAATATAAATATCATTATTTTTAGAGGATATATTATACTATAATTTTTTTTATTGAAAAATATTAGATTATATGTTTTATTATGAACTTTTAGCATAAAAACAGAAGTTTAGATGATTAAAAGTGGGTGCATCGACTTTTTGTGACCAAGGTCAAAACTCCTGTTATGATGCAGATTTTTTGAGGTGCACTCTTGTCATAAATTCATCAATTACTCTTCCTACATAATTTGTAACACAAAACAGGGGATAGAATATCTATTTAGAAGTCTTAGACCTTTCCAGCGATATATAATTGGTCATCATTTGATTAGGATTTAATAGAAATATAGTGAAGTAAAGTTAGGCGTCCCGGTACTGGGACGGTGACAGTTAAGTTCCATAAATGATGCAAACGAAGATGGTTGAGTTAGTTTCAGTGTGCTTCACATTTTCTTTCTTTACTGTGAGCTTCACATTGCATATGGGGATGTTTTATCGGTGCATAATTTACAGCTAAAGATGGACTTGATCTCAGACACGGGCCTGGAAATCTGATCAATATTTCAGCTCCTCAGATCAGGTCATATTTGATCTCCATATCAAACATCTTCTTATGCGCACACAGCAAATCAAACTCTGTTGAGGAACATTTTCTGTCAGTGTTAGTAACAGCTGAACACTAGTACAGACATTTATCTCACCAAAGCTGCATTAATTTGATCAAAAATACACTAAAAACAGTGAAATATTATTAGAATGTGAATCATCTGTTCTCTATGTGAATATCCAGTAAAGTGTAATTTATTCCTGAATTTATCATCATTACTCCAGTCTTCAGTGTCACATGATCCTTCACAAATCACTAATATGAGGATCTGATGATCAACACACATTTATGTCAGTCCAGTGTGTCGTACCCGGCAGAAGTTTATCAGTGGTCTTCTCCTCCTTGTCTTTGGCTCGGGCCGATGTGGAGAAAGACGGGGAACCAACACTGATAAGACAGAAGCGGAAATTAGAGAAAGATGATCTTATACTTCACACAGGACGCTAAAAATGGGACAGAAATGAACATTTATAGGTGCAATAACTCTTTACCAAAGTCAAATATGATTTTCCTGCACCCAGACTCATGAGATTGTGTGTGTGAGTGTGTGTGTGTGTGTGTGTGTGTACCTAAAGCATGAAAAGTCAAGCTGTGAGAGAACAGGACGCAAGTATTGCTCCATTTCCTCAAGAAGTGCTTTAAAACACTCGTCCTGTTTTCCAGCTTTCCCGTCCTTTATGAAGAGAGTGAAAGAGTTTTAGAAAACGTTTTGATGCTCAAGTATTCATATTGAAAGCTGCTGAAGCTCTCACGTGTGTCAGACGTTTGAACTCTTCCAGGTGTTTGTGGAGCTTCAGTAGAGATGATCTCTGGACACAGGCCTTGACCAGTCTAGAGCAGATCAGACCACCTACACACACACTCATATGTATGACTCATCGACTCATCTGTGTCTGCAGTGAAAAAAAAGGTAAAGGAGTAACGCTTACCAGTCACGCTCTTTCCTTTCTGAGTGTCTGTGGCTTTAACCTTCTCATAGAAGCCGCCGTACAGCACAGAACTACACCAGGACAGAACACACAACAGTTAACAGAATAAAAACGAGAAACGAGCAGAACAGAGCAGGGTAAAATGCAATAGAATTAAAGAGAATAGAACAGCATAAAATACAGTAGAATAGAACAGAATGAAGAATGCAGAGCGTGGTGTCTGATTTGATTTGGTTTGTAATGTGACACTATCGCCTTCTGTAGAGTTGCTTTACAGCTGGAAATTAAATACGTTTCATATTTAATGAAGTCTGCATCGTTGGTTGAAGCTGCTTTGAAACAGTTTGTAAAGCATAAATCTAAACACACATTTCTATAATTGAGTAGAATCTGTCCTCCCACCTGTCCTCTGAGTGCTGGAGCAGCAGGATCCTGAAGTTGGGAGGCATTTCTCCCAGAATCCTCAGGTGGTTTGGGTTTATGGTCAGGTGACTGAAGGCCTGAAAGAGTGATGAGACATAAGGTGTGGATCATGATCTCTCAAAAGCTGCAGATCACAGTCTAAACTCAAATACTTCTACTCAATTCATCTGATATACACAAAAACGACATGTATAAACACAAAAATGACATGCACATGCACAAAAATGACATGCATATACACAAAAATTGCATGTATTTACACAAAAATGACATGCATGTGCACAAAAATGACATGCATATGGACAAAAATGACACGCATATACACAAAATGACATGCATATGCACAAAAATGAAATGGATATGTACAAAAATGACACACATATGCACAAAATGACATGCATATGCACAACATGACATGCATTTGTACAAAAATTACATGCATATGCGCAAAATGACATGCATATGCACAAAAATGACATGCATATGCACAAAAATGACACGCAAATGGACAAAAATGACATGCATATGCACAAAATGGCATGCATTTGCACAAAAATGACGCGCATATGCACAAAATGACATGCATATGCACAACATGACATGCATTTGCACAAAAATGACATGCATATACACAAAATGACATGCATATGCACAAAAATGACACGCAGATGGACAAAAATGACTTGCATAAACACAACTTGACATGCATATACACAAAATGACATGCATATGAAATGCATATGCACAAAAATGACATACACAAAATAAAAAATGCATAAACACAAAATGACATGGATATGCACAAAAATGACATGCATATGCACAAAATGACACGCACACTATGCTCAAGGACCACATGCAGTGTGAACGTCCATGACAGGGTGAGAGCATTAACATGAGCAGGCTGTCAGCGAGTACCTTAGAGAGACGGCTGAGCTCTCGGCTCACCGCTGTCAGCACACCGTCGGGTCCGTGACCCTGTGAAGACAGCAGCTTCTCCCGCAGGTTCATCAGCGCACACACCCGAGACCCACTGACACCAGAGCAGATCGAGAGCAGGACGGAGCACATCTCGACACAGCACACACCGCTCTGAGATCAGATCAATATTCATCAGCACACACACACTCACATGTGGTCACACAAACACTAAAGCGTTCAAATGACGGCTAAAGAGAGTCACAGGTGTTTGAGTGTGTGACGGCAGAGAGAGTTATGAACACACACCTGCAGCAGAGCGAGGAACTGCCCGCTGGAGCCGAGGTCAAACTGACCGTGACACTCCAGCAGGTCTGAGCACACGCGAGGAAGAAGATGAGGAAGGTCGTGATGAAGACTCAGACTCACAGACTGACTGAGAGTTTCACTGGCCTGAGCCAACAGACGCTGCGCTGCCCTCCGCTTGCTCTGATAACACACACATTCACACTTTTTAATGTCGAAAACTTGAACTACACAGCCAAAAATGACATGAATATGTGTGTGTGTGTGTGTGTGTGTGTGTGCACCTGCAGTTCTGCACTTTTGCCAGCATATGGCCTCTTCTGAGTCTCAGTCTTCACTCGCTCCTCCTCCTCCTCCTCCTCATAGTCCTGGCTGCCCCGTCTCTCGGCCCCGTCCTCGTCCTGGAGGAACAACTCATATTGAGTCCTTGTCAATCAATGACAGTCTGGAGGAAAGTGTCTTCAAGAGGGGGAATTAATGCCGAGGAAAATTAGGCCCAAACGCAGAATCACATGATGAGTTTAAACAGGAGGAGAAGAATGGAAATCTATACGGTGAGCGACTGAAAGCCTCTGTTCCTCTACACTGAGTGATTATATGATGGTGCCAGACCCTCATTTTCAAGGACAAATGACAAAAACGATTTTTATCATTATAACAAGGTTTCCATCGATGCTTAATGACTTTTACTGGAGCTTTTCTAGTCATCAGCTCACTGCTTAACCACCATAGACTAATGCATAGTTAATGCAACTAACTAGTTAGTCACGACTGTTTCCTAAAACCATCATTAAAACCAAAGATTGATTGACCAAAGACTGCCTTAAAACAGCAAATCATGCACAAATTGGACATTTAATACAGCAAAATGTTTTAAATATAAATTAGGGCTGTCAAACGATTAATCACGATTAATCGCATACAAAATAAAAGTTTGTGTTTACATAATATATGTGGGTGCACTGCGTATAATTATTTTGTATATAAATACACACACATGTATATTTAAGAAAAAAATATTATTTATTTATAAAATATTTATATTTATATATAATATAAATTATATATATATATATATATATATATATATATATATATATTAAGGCTATCAAATGATTCGCAATTAATCGCATCCAAAATAAAAGTTTGTGTTTAAATAAAATATGTGGGTGCACTGTGTATAATTATTTTAGATATATAAACACACACACATGCTTGTATATATTTAAGAAATATTTTCATGTATATACTGTATATAGATTTATAAATAATTTATATTATATATAAATATAAATATTTTATATATAAATATTTTTTTTTCTTAAATATACATGCATGTGTGTTTTTATATACAAAATAATTATACACAGTGCACCCACATATATTATGTAAAAACAAACTTTTATTTTGGATGCGATTAATCGCGATTAATCGTTTGACAGCCCTAATATATATATATATATATATATATATAGTAAATACATGAAAATATTTCTTAAATATATACCAGCATGTGTGTGTATTTATATATATATAAAATAATTATACAAAGTGCACCCACATATATTATGTAAACACGAACTTTTATTTTGGATGCGATTAATTGCGAATCATTTGATAGCCCAAATATAAATGTAAAAAATACAGTAAAAACAGTGAGATATTATTACAACATAAATCATGTGTTTTCTATGTGAATATCCAGTAAAGTGTAATTTATTCCTGAATTTATCATCATTACTCCAGTCTTCAGTGTCACATGATCCTTCACAAATCACTCTAATATGAGGATCTGATCATCAACACACATTATTGATTATTATCAAATACTATTTTTGTGAAACTTTTTATGTTTCGGGATTCTTTGATGAATGGAAAGTTTGAGAAGAACAGCATTTATTTGATTTCATTAGTTTATACTGTCACTTTGGGTCAACTTAAAGCTGAACAGAAGTAAAAAAGTCTTCCACTCTTCATCATAGTATGTGTGTGTGTGTGTGTGAGTGTGTGTGTGTGTACGCAATATTATCCAATATTGTAGTGTAGCGCATAACTGGAAAACCTGGAATTTCCATGACATTTAAAGGGCATTTTTAGCAGTCGGTGTGTGTGTGTGTGTGTGTGTGTACCGTGACGGGCTCGTCCCACAGTGTGCACGGGTACAGCGGGTCTCTCTGCTGAGCTAGTATTCTCAGACACCTTCCCAGCATGCCGAGCGAACGGGCCCTGGTCTCCACACAGTCCAGCGAGAGCGAAGTGACAGATGAGAGGAGCGTCAGAGCGTCCTGAGCCAGAGAGCGTCCCACAGTAGACCAGTCCTGAGGACACACACACACACACACACGATTACTTAGTACTTCTAAATGGGGACTTTACATAGACATAATGGTTTTTATACTGTACAAACAGTATATCCCCTCACACTAACTCTACCCATCACACACACACACTCACACACTCACCCTCTCATGTTCAGTGAGGTCAGCGCTGATGAAGTCCTCCACTGCTCTCTCCACCGAGCACTTCCTGTCCCGGATGATGGACTTCCTGTTGTCCTCGGCACACTGGAGGTCCAGCATGAACAGGGCCAGATCAGCCAGAGCCAGTCTCAGACACACACACACACGCACCGCAGGGAGGTTACGCCAACCGGACTGCAGGAGACACACACACACACACACACACGAGAACATCACAACTTCATTCTGATCAGCGTCAGTGTGGATTTCTGACACTGAAACAAATAATATCATAACATTATAGCAAAAATATGAAACCAAATAAATGGAGTTAAATGGCGACGTCAGACAGTGATTACCATCAGGATTCTGTTCAGCTTTTACTCGTTTACAAGACATTTATTTTCCACCAGAAAACTGAGGATGAGAACTGATGTGATGGTGTGTGTGAGGAATACATATTTGACCAATAATGAGCATTATTATTTGAGTGACAGCTATTATTTAATGCTGGGCAACAATTAATCACATACAAAATAAAAGTTTGTATGTAATATAATATATGTGTGTGCTGTGTAAAATTATTTAGTATATATAAAATACACATGTACATTGCATATATATATATATATATATATATTAGGGCTGTGCAAAAATTAATTGTGATTTATCGCATCCAAAATAAAAGTCTGTGTTTACATAATATATTTGTGTGTGCTGTATATAATTATTTTGTATATATAAATACCTATGCATGCATGTATATATTTAAGAAAATGTGTTATTCATATATAAAATATTTATATTTATATAATATAGATTATGTATTTATATATATACAGAATTTAAGCGCAAATAATTCTTAAATATATACATGCATGCATAGGTATTTATATATACAAAATAATTATATACAGCACACACAAATATATTATGTAAACACAGACTTTTATTTTGGATGCGATTAATCGCAATTAATTTTTGCACAGCCCTAATATATATATATATATATAGTAAATATTTGCATGTTTATACTGCATATACATCATTTCTGTTATATATAAATATTTTATATATAAATAACTATTTTTTCTTAAATGTATACATGCATGTGATGTGTTTGTATTTATACATTACTAAATAATTATACACAATACACACAAACATATATTATGTAAACAAACTTTTATTTTGGTTGTGATTAATAATTGCCTTATTATATTTTGTTGAACATTACAAAAACAAGCAAACGTTAATTTATGTACTTCTTGAATCATTCATGACTACACTAATTGAGGACAGAAAACCACCCTCAGTGAAAGTGTGTCTGATTTGTTTCCCACAAAAACTTTTTCCAGAGCAATCCCGCTGTAAGTCTGGGTTAGAAGATCGAA
>CM075869.1:37254649-37367149 GCA_038021265.1 Cyprinella venusta | reverse complement strand
GATGTATTGCGACATCAGAAACGAAGAAAAACAAAATAATGACTATTGTAGCGCTTGACGTAAAGCAGGCGAATTTTGTAGTTCTTTTTGTGGTCAGGTTACTACCTGAAACCCGAAGTTACATAGTGCCAGTAAAAGCGATACAGACCATGTCAGGCTATGGCAGATGTGTCATTTAACTTATTTTAAGTCGATGTACCATCATGTCGATGTCTTGGAAATATATTATGAAGGTTGAAAAACTACTTAGTGTTACTTTAAATGAAGATTATTTTTCTCACCCCATTGGCTGATCATTTTGCTTTTTTAAAGCAACAACTCACTTTATTTTCATTAATTCCCTCAGAAAACAAGACATAATATCTTATGGCATTTTATTTCCTCAGTAAATGCATCTTGATTTAAAAATCTTTAGATATTTGGACTGGAAATGAGTAAGAAAGCAGATGTGTGTGCAGTGTGTGAAAGGTAGCAAATGATTGACTGAAATTACACTGAGAATTACACACTGCAGGAAACATATCTACAATTAATATCTTTACAGCAAAATACATTTGAGAGGCATTCATTTTCCTTTCTCAGAAGATCAATTATATCGGTGATTGACTGATTGTAGGGACCGTGAAAATGACACTTTAAATACTCTCTGTGCTAAA
The DNA here is from genome assembly GCA_038021265.1 of Cyprinella venusta. NCBI lineage: Eukaryota > Metazoa > Chordata > Actinopteri > Cypriniformes > Leuciscidae > Cyprinella > Cyprinella venusta. The sequence continues at coordinate 37,366,493 of CM075869.1, read as the reverse complement.
ATGCATTTAATTTAATGACTTTAAACACGCCATTGAAACGTGCAGTCAGAATGAAAAAAAAATTAAAGATGACACGGACGCATTAAATTGATCAAAAGTGACAGTAAAGACATTTATAATGTCAGAAAAGATTCTGTTTTATACAAACGCTGTTCTTTTGAACTTTATATTCATAAATAAAATGTATCCCTTTCCACAAAAATATGAACACTGATAATAATCATAAATGTGTGTTGATCATCAGATCCTCATATTAGAGTGATTTGTGAAGGATCATGTGACACTGAAGACTGGAGTAATGATGATAAATTCAGGAATAAATTACACTTTACTGGATATTCACATAGAAAACACATGATTTACATTATAATAATATCTCACAATTTTACTGTATTTTTGATCAAATAAATGCAGCTTTGGTGACTTTTGATGAGTTAATTAATTGGAAATACAAAATAGAAATACAAAAATATGATTTCTCCAGGAATAACTTGCCTATCATTACACATCTTATTTTGCCCATCCACAAATCTGTTTAAATCTGAGCTCACACTGATTATTGGCAGATGTTTGAATAATTAAATGTCTTACTTTGTTTCCTAACAGCCATTTTTGTAGTTTTCTAAGGTGTGTGTTTGTTCACGCTCACCTCGGCTATCAGGTGTGTGTGATTGAGCAGGACTTTAGCCGGCTCAAACAGGTTCATGCTGATACACACATCGGCCTTCGCCAGCCAGTGTCCGGCTAATGTCCTTCTCCTCGGATCCTCTTCGGCCAACGGCGTCTGACAGGGTCAGTGTGTTAGTTTGACATTAAACACACACATAAAAGCTTCATTCACAACTTATATTCACTCACCATTAATCATTTACACTACAATAAATGCTTTTCTTAGTATTTTTGTCTTGTTTCCAGTCCAAATATCCCAAAAATTGTAAAATCAAGATGCATTTATTAACCCTCTGGGGTTGTTCGGCCCAAATGGACCTGAAGAATTAAAATAACATTTTTTTAAAAAATCACAGCGTCCTCGTAATGGTCCGAAATTTGGTGACTTTGTTGGTATTTGGTATTTGAACACCCCAAATAAAAATGGGGACAGGATGTGAATAGTCTAAGTGGTTGTAAAAAAAATAGTCACACTTGGGGTGTTCGGGTACAAATGGACCCGCATGTGAAAATGAATGGGAAATTGACAAAAATGTGAAAATACTGAGTTTTTTTGTGCGTACAATCTACAAATCAGCCACGATCTTGAAAAAAGCACACAAAAGTGAAGGGGTGAATCTATAAAACATCAAGAGTGCAAAACAGACACACACACACACACACACACAAACACACACAAACACACTTTTATACACAAACACACCAAAAAATTCAGATTATACATGTGTTTTGCATTTTTAAAATGCTCAGTTTGTCCACCAGATGGCATCCATCTCATTTCAAAAATTGTTTTTATGAGGCCTAGGCTTGACTCCAAAATCATCATCATCATCACTTTATTTATAAAGTGCTTTCACATCAGCAGCAGCTGAACAAAGTGCTGTACATAAAAACAGAAAAAAAAAATGAAATACATCTTAAAAAAAAATATATATATATTTTTTTTTTAAATATTTTTTCTATTATGTTCAATGGGGGAAAATTGTCATAATTATTGCATTAATACTAATTATATTTTTTTATTTTTGAAATTTTCTCAAAACACCAAAAAAGAAAAGAAAAAATATTATAAAAAACGAGTTAAAAAAAATCATGATTTTTTTTTTTTTTAAATATGAATCCGGGCCTTTGGGTTCATTTGGACTCGAACACCCCGAGTGTGACTCTGAAACGAACAACCCCAGAGGGTTAAAGTAATACAATCCCATGAGATATTATGTTTTGTTTTCCGGGGAAATAAATAAAAATTAAGTGAGTTGAAGCTTAAAAAAAAGCAAAATTATTTGCCAATGGAGTGAGAAAAATACTCTTTCTGTTTGAATTAAGATTTTTTTTTTTTTGGCAGATAATTTTACTTGTTTTAAAACAAGACATAAAATATTATGTCATTTCACTCATCTAGTAAATGCATCTTGATTTTAAAAAAATTTGAAATTTGGACTGGAAACTAGACACTGAGTAAAAACAGCATTTTTTGACAGTGTAATCATTTAATGTTTTCCCAAATGACCCCTTTTCGTGATATAGATCTGCTTCTCTTGTGTGCATAACACTTCTTACTGTATAGCGTATGTATTTATGTAAAATGAGATCTAACTACTTGAATTTATAATATTGCTGTCATAAAAATCCCATCAGAAGACTCTCCAAAACCGACCTGGTCCGACTCGACGTGTCTGTGGGTCAGTACGGCTCTCTGGCTCCTGAAATCAAATAAATCTGCATTAAACTACCGAAGCGCCTGATGATGACCAAACCTGACGAGGGACTGAAGAGCCGCACCGCATCTGCTCGTCCTCAGGAACGCGTGTGAAGCTGAGGAGCTGCTCGCCGTACGGACACTCAAATCCCACATCCCGACAGTTCCTGATGATTCTGAGAGATCAGAGGAAGTGATGTCATATCCTGCTATGAATCTAATGTCATGTGACTGTGTTCAGGGCGATACCTGAGACGGTACAGGTCGGACTGACTCCTGCTCTTCATCAGGTCATGAGCGATGACCTCGGCCAGGTGGAGAGGGGCAAAGGTCAACGGGGTCAACGAGACTGATTCCAGCTCTCTCACCAACAGATCCAAATAAAACAGAGTTCGGCTCTGAAACGACACCATTAAACACAGCCTGTGTGATCGAGCCCATGTGAGGCGAGAGACGCCCTCTGGTGGATCATCAGTTCATCATGTGTCATGTGACGCTGACCTGCGCGCCGAGGGCCGAGTTGTTGATGCTGTACGGGCTGTCGTCAGAACCGAAGGCCTGCCGGAGCTCCTCAGGACACTCAAACTGAGCCCATTCCTCGGGGCTGATGGGAAGACTCACTTCCACAGCTTTACCTCGGGGTTTGTCCTCAACAGGAGATGGCTGGACAGAGAAATTAACATTTATAATAGAGAAACAGCATATGATTTATGACATGCATAGGGTTCGTACAGATACTGTAAAATTAAACTCAAGGCCTTCAATCAGAGATCTCACTTATCAAACAATATCTTTATTTCTAAAATAAAAATAAAAGGTAAATAGATTCATAAAAATAACCAATAAAACAAAATGGTACAGATGAAGTGCAGCAGATGCAATGACTGCGGTCACTGTAACCACTGAGAGGATATTAAGACAAAGAAATCACTTTCCTTTATTCAAGCTGATTCAAACTTGGTTCACCACAGGGTTGAAGTAAGCTTTAAGTTAATGTTTACACGAATGTGTTTAAAATTTTGTTTATATGTCATATGGCAATAACAGTGAAAATTTTCAACTGCTTTTTTTGTAGTCAAAAGGTTATAATTTATTATGTCTACATAGACACTGACTTTCAAAAATAAATCCTGAAAAAAGTGTAAAAAAAAATGAAAAACACAACAATAAAAAGTGTGACAACTAGCCCCAGTGTCCCCTATATAGTATGCTGCCCTAGAAGGACAAACTGCAGTTTCACACAAAGCATGAAAATAGATATCAAATTAATTATAATGGAAAAGGTTCTACAGATGATTTGTGTTCAATGGAGAATTAAGCGTATTTCCCCAGATAACAGGGAACATTGTATCAAGGTTCTATCAGTTACAAACAGTGACATGTAAGTAACAAGTCTTCCAGTAACATGAAAGAACAGAACGTTCGTTCGAAGTTAACATGTGTTAAGTGTTAAAAGTCACATGTCAAAAGTAACATTCAAAAGTAATATTTAAAAGTAACGTTCAAAAGTAATGTTCAAAAGTAACATTCAAAAGTAACGTTCAAAAGTCACATTCAAAGCAACGATCAAAAGTAATTTTTAAAAGTAACGTTCAAAAGTAATGTTCAAAAGAAACATTCAAAAGTAACATTCAAAAGTAATATTTAAAAGTAACGTTCAAAAGTCACATTCAAAGCAACGTTCAAAAGTAATTTTTAAAAGTAACGTTCAAAGTAACGTTCAAAAGTCACGTTCAGAAGTCACATTCAAAAGTAACATTTAAAGTCATGTTCAAAGTAACATTCAAAAGTCACGCTCAAAAGTAAAGTTCGGAAGTAACATTCAAAAGTAACATTCGAAGGCCACATTCAAAAGTCACGTTCAGAAGTAATGTTCAGAAGTAACGTTCAAAAGTAACTTATTCCTCTCACCTGTTTAGGCTTCTTTTCGTCTGTTCTCACAGCTGACCGATTCCTCACTTCCTGTGTGGTTTCCATAGACACCTGCACCCATTAATAAATTCATTAATAAAGATTCATTAATAAAAAGGGCATCTCAGTGTGTTAGTGTGGACAAGGAGTGTGTGTGAGGTGAAGCGCTGACCTTCCAGATGTTCAGCGTGAAGCTGAGCGCGGTGAGCAGATGCTGCAGGTGTGTGTGTGACGATCGCTCCTCCACCACAGCCAGCAGTGTGTGTGTTCGCATCAGACGCTCCAGACGCCCGACCGCCCGCACCTCACGCACACACACGCCGGACGCCACGCTCTCCTCTGACGGGACAGGGGTCAAGTCAGCTTTAAACAACACAGAGTTCGTTTATACATAAAGCCGCTCTGGAGAAAACCGTGATGTCATCGTCCAGCTCAGTTCAGTTCTCATATAATGATGTCAGTGCAGCAGATCGATAATATTGTTGATATTAAATGAAATGTCCGTAACTAAGTAAGCCAAAGGCGGATGGAGTTGAAGAGAACACGTGATGAAGACTGACCGTCTGGGAACATCAGGATGTCTGCGGCCCATTCGATCGGAAGACGAACGTCAGTCGCAGGAAAGTGTGTGACGTGAAGCCACTCGCCGAACTCCAGCAGAACGTCCACCTTCTGCCACTGAGCACCTGGAGACTGACCACACACACACACACACACACTCCGTCAAACACATTTCACCCACAAAATCAACAGGAAAACATTTTAAAATATCCTTTTCATGGAGGAAATGAACAGGGTTTGTATAGACACTGTAAAAGGAAAACACTGGAAATTCCAGGACTTTCAAGCACTACTTTTTTTTGGTTTTCAAGGACTAAAATCAGAGATGTCACTTATCAAACAATAACTTTAGGATTTAAGGATTTTTTAAACACAAATTACAGATAAGGCATCTAAAATATAACTTACAATGAATTAAATAACATATATTAAATGCAAAGTTTATAATGGCTATTATTGTTCAAGAAATAATAATATTATATATATATATATATATATATATATATATATTAGGGCTGTCAAACGATTAATCGCGATTAATCGCATCCAAAATAAAAATTTGTGTTTACGTAATATATATGGGCATAGTGTGTATAATTATTTTGTATATATAAATACACACACATGCATGCATATATTTAAGAAAAATGTGTTCTTAATATATCAAATATTTACATTTATAAATAATATTAATTATGTATAAATATATATAAAGTATTTACTTTCAGATTTTTCTTAAATATATACATGCATGTGTGTGTATTTATATATACAAAATAATTATACACACTTCGCACACATATATTACGTAAACACAAACTTTTATTTTGAATGCGATTAATCGTTTGACAGCCCTAATATATATATACATATATATATATACATATACAGCTATATATATATATATATATACAGCTTTTATCAGTTTTATTATAGTTAACTAAAACTAAAACCATAATAAACCTTCTATTATTTTCATTTAGTTTAACTCAGTAAACTACAACAAAAAATAAATACTACATAAACATATTTTTAAAAAGCAAAAACAAAAAAAAAATTCAAAAACACAATTTTTAAAGCACTTTTCTGTCCTGAGATATTGGGGAAATAATACATGACATTTGTAAGTTAGTTAATATCACAGTAGTATTTTTGAACTAATTTAATAATGATTGTGTGTAGAAATTAATTTTTAAGATTATTTTAAAGTGTCAGATAATTCATTTCACTGGCATGAAAACTCTGGAAACACCTGGCCGAATGCTTTCGATATAAATTATTAAAAAACAATTAGTTATTTTGCATGGTGAGAGTTAACCATATTTTGCTTCATCACTGTACATATACACATATATATATATATATATATATGTGTATATGTATATGCATGCAAATTCTCACATTACTATTTTTGGGTTTGATGCAAAATGTGATCCAGACCTTTCCTTCACGAGATTCACACATTACTCCCCACTAATGAGACATAGTAACATGTGACACACACACACACACACACTGTCACCTTCAGTGCTGCGATGGCGTTGTGATAGCAGGACAGGCGCTGGTGTGTGTGTTTGGCACACTGAGCCGCTCGCCTCCACATGTGTGAGAGGAAGATCTCGTCCTCGTCTCTGAACCGCTGCATGTCCAGCAGAACCGACTCTCCCAGCCGGGCCTTGACCAGAACACGCTGCTTTACCAGAACCCTACACACACACACACCATTACTGTAACTGGGAATCACACTAGTAGAAAGCAAACATTTGGACACACTTGACTGATTTTATGTGTCTCATAATCCTAAATTGATCTAAAGAGATAAATTCTCATTATTGAGCCCAAATGAAATCATGCAGTGTGTGTGAGGCCAGCAGGTGGCGCCAAAACCCCACAGACAGACTGAAGGATGAGAACTGAAGTGTCCACGTGTCTGAGCCTCTGCACTGAAGTCTTTCTCCACGGTGTGAGATGATGTTTGATCTGGACTATCTCTAATTGTGCATTTGTGAACATACATGAGTTTCTGTTTCCTCATCAACACACTTATGTTTGATTAACGCTGAATGCTGAAAGAATGAATGTAAAAGCAGCAGTGATGAAACAGAGAACTCAGATGGAGGCATTTACATCACACACACACACACACACACACACACACACACACACACACACACACACACACACAGAGCTCATCACGGCTGTTCTGCATCATTTGTCTCTCCTCTGGCTGCATGTATTCTGTAACCCGTGAAGCACAAGTTAAAGGGCAGATGAGCAGATATTGCAGCAGTGTGTGTGTGTGTGTGTGTGTGTGTGTGTGTGTGTGTGTGTGTGACTCACAGTCGGTGTGTGCGTGGCATGTCTCTGACGGCCTCGTCCAGCAGCTTTAGGCTTCTCTTCCAGTCTCCAGTGTCTGCATGAATGAGGAGCAGAGCGTGGATCACGGACACACACACCGTCAGCTCATCATCACCTGAGAGAGAGAGAGAGGGGGCTGATGGGTAATCCCACATCTCAGAACATTCCAATTAGTTTTTTCCAATTGCTAACACAAAATTTTGCAAACTAGTCTGGTTTTATCAAAATACGTAACACAATTCACAAAACCACACACCCAAACTGCAAAATCCCTCACATATCCTGCAGAATGAAGCACTGCAACTGAAACTACACGAAGCATTATCACAATCACACTTTTGCATGAACTGACACACACTTCATTCATATTAGCAGATTTTTGCCTAAACAACTCCACACTGTTGGGCATAATGAAGAGCACTCCTATCTTTAGTATGCTTTGCCATAATACTCAAATATGGATCAGATTGTTCACATGCACAGACACACACATGCTGTTGAAACTTCATTTTACAGTAATGTATTTTTTCACTACAGTAAACAAGTCAGTGCAGCGTATGCACAGCAGAAATAAATTAAAATTACTTACAAAAGACAGTAAACTGAAAAAGAAACTTCCAGAAAATATATTACAGTAAAAAAAGTGGCAAGAAAAATATTTTTTTTATAGTTTTTATAGTGCTTACATCCTGATTGAAGTGTTAACAATTAACCATTGAGGTGTTTGGCACATGTAATTGGCCAATTAGCTCATTCTGAATGGTCGTGTTTTGAAATGGCAAACACGTGACTTTACGTCAGATAGTTGTGTGTTATCCAGAGAACTGTGCTCAGTGCATTTAAAAAGGGGTGTTTTGAAATGCAAAATGTGTGTAAAGCAGAAAATGTGTTTAGACTTTTGGAAACTCGAGAAGAAGTTTTGCTCTGTGTGTGTGTCCGTTTAATGAATTGTGCTGTGCGAGTCATTTTAGTGTGTTAGCAATTAGGAAAAACTGTAATAATGATAGTGATACTGAAGGAGCTTGTACACGAGTACAGTGATAGAGTCGGACTCCTGCAGTAGAGGATCAGCTGACACACACGGATGCAGAACAGTGTGTCCATTAAACTTTATATGAGCAAAACACTGGCCGGATTATTTCTGTCAGTTACATACTGTAATATAAACACTAATACACTGATCATACATCAGAAATATAGTTAATAATCCTCACGTGTGGATTCTGGGGTTTCTGGACCGTCGTTCTCGAGTCCAGACGCTCCAGTGCTTCTGTCCTGAACACACACACACACACATATAAAGACACTGACATCTGGAAACAAATAACAAACATACTTATAACACACACACACACACACACACACTCTCTCTGAGTAACTGTAAACATGTAACAAACACAGTTATAATAAACAGAACATTTAGTAGTTGTAGAGTATAGTGTAGTTGTGTGTGTGTTTACAGGTGTGTGTGTCCTGTAAGTGTTCATCATGTCCTTCAGGATGAGCTCCAGTGTTTCTGTGAGCTGTCGTCGGTCCGCTCTCGAGTCCAGGAGAGGAACACAGGCGTTCCAGTAGTGACCCGCTGCCGTCACACACACACACCAGCTGCACGCCTGCGCCGCAAAACTACACACACATACACACACACACACACACACACACAAGAGGAAGAAGAGGCAGTCAAACAGTCAGTGGCCACGTTCCCATTACAGATTTAACCGTCCTCATGCTCAGTGATGTCAGCTATGGGTAACCGTGTGTGTGTGTGTGTGTGTGTGTGTTATCCAGCATTAATGTAAGGGAAAGCCTCATATGAGGAGTTTCTGGGAGTTTCTGCTTCATTTTTTAGCAATATATGGAAGTTTTTGCACAATTGAGTTTTTTCCATTTTCAATTCACAATTTCGATCTGTGCGCTCTGAAGTGTGTAGTAAACGTGAGTGTGTGTGTGTGTGTGTGTGTGAAACTGACCTGACGCTGGACTGAAGCATCCGCAGACCCTCCATGTATCTGGTCGGATGACCTCTGGCCTCACGGGTCAAACTCTGACCTCTCACACATGCAGCGCTGCTCAACATCTCCTGCACTGAGCGCACACTGACCCTGAACACACACACACACACACATTGGGTTAACATGTTTAACCCTCTGGGGTTGTTCGGCCCAAATGGACCTGAAGAATTAAAATAATTTTTTTTAAAAATCACAGCTTCCTCGGGATGGTCCGAAATTTGGTGACTTTGTTGGTATTTGGTATTTGAACACCCAAAAAATTGGGGACAGGATGTGAATAGTCTAAGTGGTCGTAAAAAAAATAGTCACACTTGGGGTGTTCGGGTCACAATGGACCCGCATGGAAAATGAATGGGAAATTGGCAAAAATGTGAAAATACTGAGTTTTTTTGTGCGTACAATCTACAAATCAGCCACGATCTTGAAAAAAAAACAGTGAAGGGGGGAATCTATAAAACATCAAGAGTGCAAAACAGCCACACACACACACACACACACACAAACACACACACCTTTATACATAAACACACAAAAAAATTCAGATTATACATGTTTTGCATTTTTAAAATGCTCAGTTTGTCCACCAGATGGCATCCATCTCATTTCAAAAATTGCTTTTATGAGGCCTAGGCTTGACTCTAAAATGAAATACAGCTTTAAAAAAAATTTTTTTTTAAATATTTTTTCTATTATGTTCAATGGGGGAAATTTTTTGTCATAATTATAGCATTAATACTAATTATAATTTTTTTTATTTTTGAAATTTTCTCAAAACACCAAAAAAGAAAAGAAAAAAAATATTATTAAAAATATGATGAATCATGAATCATGATTTTTTATTCATTTTTTTTTTTAAATATGAATCCCGGCCTTTGGGTCCATTTGGAGCCGAACACCCCGAGTGTGACATAGAGATATAGAGATGTTAATGTTAATAAAGTCCTGTACGTCTAGCACTCACAGAGCATTCGTGTGTGTGTTCACCCTGTGAAGGGCACTGTGCTCCAGCTGCAGTGCATTCTGGGTGCAGGTCATGAGAAGGTCGTGGTCATGTGTCTGATGAGTGTATAGAGCGAGCTGAGTCCACACACACAACTCCAGCACCGGGTCGGTCCACTGACAGCCCGTCGCCATGGACACCAGCTGAAACACACACACACACACACATCACACACTGAGAAAAACACACAACCAGGCTGATGATGAACTGAACAAAGAAATCAACTTAACAGCCAATAAACAACAGAGAGAAATGTTTGGCTACAAATCGAGAGGTAAATCTATCTGCAAGGAATAAATCATTTCTTATAATCCTATTTGGTGCAGTTTGAGTTTTTCAGAACACTCATCCTAATGGACCGGCAGTGCAGATTTATCAAACTCTATTATTGTGACGATGATGATGATGATGCTCTCACCACAGACAGGCTGGGGACGCTGAACTCCATCAGCCGCGTGTTTCGGTTACACCGAAGCATCTCCATCGCCACCAGCACACGGGACACGGCCGCCACTGCCTCGCTCTGACTCTGCACACACACACACACACACACACACACACACACACACCATCAAGCACAAGAGAGATTACACCTTAAACCTAAAAGTGTGTGCTCTGTTTGTGAAGAAGAAGACTAGGCAAGCTTTGGGACAAGCACATTTAGCAGACTCTGGTGTACTAATGCAAGACTTTTTAATTCACAATACCGTGATGTAAAGTCGCAATTGCAAGTTATAAAGTCAGATTTGCATGACAAAGTAAGAATTGTGAGATATAAAGTCAGAATTAAGTGATATAAATTCAGAATTAATTGACATAAAGTCAGAATTGAGTGATATAAAGTCAGAATTAAATGATTTAAAGTCAGAATTGCAAGATATAAAGTCAGAATTAAGTGATATAAAGTCAGAATTAAATGATATAAAGTCAGAATTGCAAGATATAAATTCAGAATTAATTGACATAAAGTCAGAATTGAGTGATATAAAGTCAGAATTAAATGATTTAAAGTCAGAATTGTGAGATATAAAGTCAGAATTAAGTGATATAAAGTCAGAATTAAGTGATATAAAGTCAGAATTAAGTAGAATTAAGTGAAAAAGTCAGAATTAAGTGATATAAAGTCAGAATTAAGTGATATAAAGTCAGAATTAAGTGATATAAAGTCAGAATTAAGTGATATAAATTCAGAATTAATTGACATAAAGTCAGAATTGAGTGATATAAAGTCAGAATTAAATGATATAAAGTCAGAATTGCAAGATATAAAGTCAGAATTAAGTGATATAAAGTCAGAATTAAATGATATAAAGTCAGAATTGCAAGATATAAAGTCAAAATTAAGTAGAATTAAGTGAAAAAGTCAGAATTAAGTGATATAAAGTCAGAATTGTGTGATATAAAGTCAGAATTGCAAGATATAAAGTCAGAATTAAGTGATATAAAGTCAGAATTAAGTGATATAAATTCAGAATTAAGTGACATAAAGTCAGAATTAAATGATATAAAGTCAGAATTAAATGATATAAAGTCAGAATTAAAATGATAAAGTCAGAATTGTGAGTTATAAATGTGCAATTCTGAGAAAATATGTCATATAAAGTAGCATTTGCAAAAAATAAAGTGAGAATTGCAAGTTATAAAGTCAGAATTGTGAGATAAAAAGTCACAATAATCTTTTCAAATGTTTCGTAAGTCTGAATATTTTTTGGCGTACGCTATATTTGTCTTGCGTGCGCATGTACACTTGGTAATGATCCTACACACAGCTTTATAAATGAGACCCCAGATGTTTATACAGACACATATGAGTATTTGCTCAGTGTGTGTGTGTGTGTGTGTGTGTGTGTGTGTGACGTCACCTCGTCGTTGATGTCCAGCTTGGGTCCGATCTGCTGGTGAAGAAGCTGTTTAACCGAGACCCACGAGCTCAAGATCTGCCTCCTCACCAGGAGCGGCACCGGCTCAGCGTTCCCATTGGACAGCTTCAGCGCAAACTCACACACCTACACAACACACACACACACACACACACACACACAGTCAGGTTCTTTTAAACTTCTCTTGCCGGACCGTCACACACTCTCTGCTCTTCCACATCTCCAGTCTCCTCGAGCCGACACACTGTTTGACGCGTGATAACGCAAACGAGATTAGCTCCTCACGTCAAGTGTGAAAAGAGGAAACGAAGTTAGTGAATAATTCCCCTATATTAAAAAGGCTTTCATGTGGAATTAGCGCTGATAAGTGCAGAGGAAGGCCTGTAAATCTGCACAAAGGGACATTTAATTAGAAGAGAAGAGCAGCCGATCGCATAACTGTGTGTTTCCTGGCTCAATCACACACAAATCTATTTCTGAGAGACTTTTATGGGCCTCTTTTCATTAAAAGTGTTCAGGAAAATACTCTCACACTTCTCATATATATCAAGATTTATGTATTTGAATTGCGTATAAAACCTCCACTCATTTGGTTTACACATTTTGTTAGTCATAAAGAAATAAAAGCTAGTTTAACACTAATTTAATTCACAGTGGGTGCTTAGCTTGTTTTATATTCAGGGCCTGCCTTCAGAGAGTCTAATTATGGTCTGACATTACCCACAATGCTTTGCACACAGGCATGTTATATGTTATAAAGTCAGAATTGTGCGATAAAAACATTCAATTGAAAGAAATAAACACAAAATTCTGACTTTTTTTCTCAGAACTGCATGTTTATATCTATCTATCTATCTATCTATCTATCTATCTATCTATCTATCTATCTATCTATCTATCTATCTATCTATCTATCTATCTATCTATCTATCTATCTATCTATCTATCTATCTATCTATCTATCAAGATTTACATATTTGAATTGCATATAAAATCTCCGCTACACATTTTGTCAGTAATAGAGAAATGAAAGCTATTTTACGCTTTTTAAGCTCACAATCATTGAGTGCATTGCTCGTTTTAGATTCAGGGAGTCAATTTATGGTCTGAGATTACCCACAATGCTTTGCACAGGGGCAGTCTCCAGTGTGTTTTGGGACTGAAAGAGTTGCTCACCTCCAGAGCTTTCTTCACGTCCTGCAGGGCGGCGGTGTCCAGGCCTGGGCCGTGGGTCGAGCCGGACTTCTCCACGCTCTTTCCTCGCACTTTCTTGGTCTTTTCTGCGGTGGGCCGAATGTCTGCCTTCTCTTCCTGATCGGCACGCACAGGCGTCACACACCACGGCTCGATGAGTCCCTGAGCCACGGCGTCACACAGCAGGACCACGAGAGACGCCTCCCTGAGACACAGCACAACAATAACACACAACAATCACAAAAACATTACTAAACAATATACAGAAAAATAATCTAATTACAGAATTATATATATATATATATATATATATATATATATATATATATATATATATATAAAATGTAATAAAATTATAAAATAAAATAATTACATATTAATTAAATAAGATTATAAAACTGAATAATATGATGCAATTATATAATAATTAAATAAAATTATTATCTAAAATAATGACAATTATATAATAATAAAATAAAATGGTATAATGCCATAATATATATATATATATACATACAAAAAATATAATTTTTTTTTATATTTTGTACCCACTGCTCGAACTCTAATGACACTAAGCAATTTTTCCATCCCCATTCAGGTAAAAAATTTAAAATCAATTCTTTCATTAATTGTAACACTACTCATGTGATTTATGTGTTGAAATGTCCATGTGGATTGTTATATGTAGGTCAGACTAAACGCCCTCTTAAACTACGGATTGCAGAACATAAAGCAGCAATTCGTAACAAAAATATGGATTATGCAATTGCGAGACACTATGTACAAGCTAATCATGGTTCGAATGCGTCTTTAAAATTTTGGGGTATTGAAAAAATTGCACCCTCCCAGCGAGGAGGTGACATAGTGAAGTCCCTTTTACAACGCGAGGCTTTCTGGATTTTTACTCTGAACACACTTGAACCAAATGGCCTGAATGAGGAGTTGGGCCTTTCGTGTTTTCTCTAACTCACACAAATAGTGGGATGTAGACAGAAAGGAATTTATTTATTTATTTTTTTTTTATTATTATTATTTTTTTTTTTATTTTTTTTATTTTTTTTTTTTTTATTTATAAATTTATAATTTTTTTTTTTTTTAATTTTTTTTTTTTTTTTTTAATTTTTTTTCTTTTTTTTTTTTTTTCTCTCCCTTTCAAGACTTGAGTGCTTATATTAGATTGAATAATTGTTGCACCACACCCACCTAGGCTAATTTTGTTAATTATGTCTCTTTAAAGCCTGTATGTTGTTGTCTTTGACTGTTTGACTCTGAAGAAGACGCATGGGCGTCGAAACGTTAGTCATTTTATATTAATAAATTTGCTAAAAAAGTCTGTGCTCCGGTCCTGCTCCTTGGTCATAGTTAGACCTTGGGTCCTTGTTTTGAAATTTGTTGTGTCCTGTTCCGAGAGCACTGGGGAGGCTGAAGCGCAAGTGATCCCTTTCAAATAATTACAGAATAATAAAATATAATTTTACATAATGATGCAATTGTAGTATAATTAAATAAAATTCTAAAATAAAATAATATAAAAAACAATAATGTAATTGTAGAATAATTAATTTATTAATTTATAAAATAAAATTATAAAATAATGACATAATTATATAAAAATAAAATAAAATTATGTAATGATGACATAATATATATACAAATAATATAATTACAGAATAATAAAATATAATTTAAAAATAATGATGTAATTATAGAATAATTAAATAAATTGATATAAAAATAATTATGTAATTTATATAATAATTAAATACATTTATAAAATAAAATAATAAAATTATAGAATAAAATAATTAAATAATAATAATTAAATTAAAATAATTATAGAATCATAAAACAAATAAAGACACATGATTGAGAACTAGTGAGGACTGATGCAACAAACACAACTAATAAAGATACAATACATCATTAAATAATTATAGAAGTACAAAATAAAACCCTTTTCTCAACAATCTATCATGTCTGGAGCTCAAACACACACATACTGAACTTTAATACTTGCGGTAGATGTTTCTGCACATCAGTGTCAGCACTAGAACTAGCGAGGATTGACCAATCAAACATCACCAAAGGCCACATCTTACCCAGCATGCCCTGTGTGTCTGAGGAGCTGTACGAGACGGCTGAACGTGGGCAGGAGGAGCCGATGCCCCCTGGTGGCCAGAAGCCAGGTGTTGTAGTTCCACAGATACACAGCCGCATTAGCCACCAGCCACGCCTCGCCAAGCTCCGCCCCCAGCTCCGCCCCTCGCAGGAAGTGACCCGTGGCATACGCCGATAAACCCTTGATCCAATCACTGAGGACAGACACAAAAAAGGCAATTCTGCAGCTGTAATCAATTACAACAGATCTACATGAACACATGAGAATTGATGTCATTACTATTATACTAGTGTTAGCATGTTACACTCGTTTAAAATAATTCATTTATATTGATTTACATTATACCGACAACTTCATAGTTTATATACAATTTTTGTTTCATTAAAAAAACAAGTTTCATTGATATAAATTTATTTAGGTCAGTAAACAATGAGAAAAATAATTCTGCTTCCTCTATTATTACTATTAATAATTTTATTATAATTAGTATTATTTAACTTATACATATAATAATATTATAAAATTAAAATAAAACAAATAATCAAATCTAGGCTACTGTTGCAAAAAAGAGCAATATTTAACCAATCAACATCAATACGTGTGTTATTGCTGACCTGTACAGGGTCCAGTGGGCGTCGTCCTCCTCGGGTGGGCGTGTCCTTCTGTCGTCAGGTGCCACAGCAGAGCCGTTTAGCTCCACCCCCTCAGAGCGCAGTTTTAGGATGGTTACCTAGACAACACAATACTGTGCTTTATGGGATGCTAATTTTGAACTGAATCACAATAACTAAGCCTTTATAATTATTTCTGGTGTATTCAATTAACCCAATAAATCCTATTTGATAAGCATATTTGTAAGGCCTATAAAATGAAAAAATAAAAACACTCCAATGTCGTCTGTGTCTGATTGACAGTTTAAACTGTTTTATAAATTAAAAGTCTTTTAGTATAATTGTACAAACGTCCTTGTGTCAAATCTGCTCTGATATTATCCAGAATAACTTTGATATTGTTAATAATATTTCAGCTGGACTGAAGCAGGTTTACTTGATTATCATCATCATTTATTATAAAAATCACGAGTATTAAATATGATCATCAGGCTTTTGAGGAAGGTTTATTAGTTCATCTCTCAGTCATAATTTTATTGCATTGCATTAAGTTTTAAAACTCCAGATCATAAAACTAAGGATTTAAATATCATATTATTGGCATATATATATATATATATATGTATGTATATATTAGGGCTGTCAAAACGATTAATCGCGATTAATCGCATCCAAAATAAAAGTTTGTGTTTACATAATATATGTGGGTGCACTGTGTGTAATTATTTTAGATATATAAACAGACACACATGCTTGTATATATTTAAGAAATATTATATATTCTATTATAATATTATATTATATATTCATAATATGTATATTCTGTGTATAGATTTATATATAATTTATATTATATATAAATATAAATATTTTATATATATTATATAAATAATATTTTTTTCTTAAATATACATGCATGTGTGTTTTTATATATATACAAAATAATTACACACAGTGCACCCACATATATTATGTAAACACAAACTTTTATTTTGGAGGCGATTAATCGCGATTAATCGTTTTGACAGCCCTAATATATATATATATATATATATATATATATATATATATATACAAGTATCTCCAATGCTCTTATGAGGATCTCATTGATTTACTTTACAAGCATCATACTTTTCATCATTTTTTCATCAGCATCATATTTGCTCAGTTTGAGTCTGGATAAAACAGCTGTTTTTCCTTCATATTCTCACTATATCATGAGCCATAAAAGCCTGATGTATCAAATATGATACAAAATACGCAAAATTTAGATTTAAAAACAAGTGTTTTGTCAATTAAATGTTCAATTTAGAGAAAATCTCTTGTTATTTCCTAGGCTTTCACAGGGTTTAATAATGATTGCATAAGATGTTTAGTAGCCGAGACTCTCTCGTGTGTGTCGCGTGTGCAGCCGGGGCTGATGGGATTGAACGGTTAACACAGCAGGACGACTGCGGATCAAAGCCTCGCGTGTCCACGAGGATCTGACATCCCGGATCATCAAATTAACAGGACGCCTTTTGAAAAATCAACCCCTTCAAAAACAGAGGAAAGACATCGCCAGGAACAAAGTGATGTGCGTTTCACAGAGAAGCGGCACTGCTTTAGTCAAGGTCATCGCTTCTCCACTTCTCTGAAGACTTCATTACACACATCTTCCTGGAGGTCTAATGGAGTCATTAAAAAACAGCACATGATAGAGAGAGAAGTCTTCATTTCAGAAAAAAAGTATTTTAGGCAAAATAAAAATGGCATCATTTACTGATTTACAAACCCATGTGTTGTGGAATGAGAAGATTTTCACCTCATTTTCATTCCACATTTACACAAACACCATTTACAAACTCTTCTTTTGTGTCCCACATTAGAAAGAAAGTCGACTGGTATGAAACGAGGGACAATAAATGAGCATCTCAGCTTAGATTCAGTGTTTTAGTGCTTCTCTATCTGCACTTCAGCAGCTTCACACACACACACACACACACACACAAAATTCAAGATATTGATATAAAAATGTCTGTTTTTATTACCTATAAAGTAGGGCTGTGCAAAAATTACTTGCGATTAATCGCATCCAAAATAAAAGTCTGTGTTTCCACGCTTTCCAACTAAATAAAATTATAAAATAAAATAATATAAAAAATAATGATGTAATTATAGAATAATTAATTTAATAATTTATAAAATTAAACACACCAAAATTCAAGATATTGAGATAAAAATGTCTGTTTTTATTACCTATAAAGTAGGGCTGTGCAAAAATTACTTGCGATTAATCACATCCAAAATAAAAGTCTGTGTTTACATAATATATTTGTGTGTGCTGTATATAATTATTTTGTGTATATAAATACCTATGCATGCATGTATATATTTAAGAATTATTTGTGCTTAAATTCTGTATATATATATATATATATATATATATATATATATATATAAATACATAATCTATATTGTATAAATATAAATATTTTATATATGAATAACACATTTTCTTAAATATATACATGCATGTGTGTGTATTTATATATACAAAATAATTATATACAGCACACACAAATATATTATGTAAACAGACTTTTATTTTGTATTTTTTGTATTTTTTTGTATTTATTTTTTATTTTGTATTTTATTTTATATTGAGCAATCAAACTGTGTGTTGGGAACGGACTCCTCATCACGAGGGAAGCGTTTGATAAGAAAGCAGAGTTTACCTCAGCGTTGATGAAGTGGACCTCCGCTAGCAGACGCAGAAGCGGATCCGTCTGGTTCCTTCGCTCCGGACCCGCTCCGTTCTTCAGTTTACCTGCAAACACACGCGAGGGAACCGTCATCAGAACCAGAACACACCCAGAACACACCTGATCATCAGAACCAGAACAAACATTATTGCTGTTTATCACAACTTAAAACTCAACATTATAAGAAATATTGTGTTGTTTCAAGTTATCCAACAAATTGTAAGTATTATGACATATTACTTGCTTAATAAAAAAAAGAATCAGGGCATTTTTAAGACTTCATCTCAAAATGAAAGCCTAAATAAATATTTAAAGATAGTCAATAAAACCTGCAAACATACGAGTACAAACATAAAACGCTTGATATCTAGGAGAAAATGTAGACAATTAAAGTATAAATGCGTTTGCTAGTAAAAAAAAAATATTGGAAAATAAATAATTGCAAATTCCAAATTTTGTTTAAAGGCGATTTGTGTGTCATTTGTAAGATCCTAATATCATCCCACAGAACTGCACACAGAATGATGTTGTCAAATCCGAGACACTCAAACAGAGTTTCGGTCTTCAGGGAAATCCACATTTTCCATATCAAATGATGATATTACACACATCTCTTATACAGCTATTTCTGAAACATGTGCGATTCCCTCCACACACATCCTGGTCACTTACTGGAGCTCTCCCATCGTCCGTCATCGTACAGCAGACAGAAGCGACAGGCCGCGCGACACACATCGAAAACCTCCTGTTTCCGGGCGATCTTGGCCAGAGACGCCCATAACCTCACCCTGACGAGCAAACACACACCACAGAAACAACATGAGAGCGATTCCCTCGCCGTCTGAGCTTCAGTCACAACAAATGATGAAATCCTGCTGCTTTTATTCCCTCGTTGCAGAAGAAATACAGAATCATTCACACACAGTAATGATGTCCTGAGAGCAGAACCGTGAATGCAGGAGATTCATAGCAAGCATTGTTTTAACGAACACAGTCTGTGGCTTTGGGGAGAGAGTAAAACAACACAACTACATTCATTTGTGAGAACGATACGAGTCTAGAGTAGCACTACCGCTCAAAAGCTTGGCATATAAAGATTATTTTTTCTCTTCTGCTCACCAAAGCTGGATTTATATAATCAATAATACAATAAAAATTGTGAGATTTTATTGTGATGTAAATCATGTGTTTTCTATGTGAATATACAGTAAAGTGTAATTTATTCCTGAATTTATCATCATTACTCCAGTCTTCAGTGTCACATGATCCTTCACAAATCACTCTAATTTATGATTTTATCGATGTTGAAAACATGTCCTGCTTCAGGTTTTTATTGAGAAACTGTGATACACAACCATTTTAAAGTTTGTTTTGTTTATTTGTCTTTTTTTGAAAAAATATTTTAATTGTGAAAGGATGCATTAATATTAACATTTATAATGTTACAAAAGATTCTATTTCAAATCAACGCTGTTCTTTTGAACTTTACATTCATCAAACAATCCTGAAAAATAAAATGTATCACAATTTCCACAGAAATATGAACAATGATTTAATAATCATAAATGGTTCTTGAGCAGCAAATCATTATTAGAATGATTTCTGAAGGATCATGTGACGCTGAAGAAATAACAAATAAACTTTTGACAGCCAGTGTAAATAACTATTCCAACATTTTAGTGTCTTGTAAACAAGCAACATGGCGAATAATACACACACGTAATGATAGTGGGTGGTTTTATATGTATATATTATATGTTGCACCTGAGCATGTGGAGATGAGTTTGTGCAAGATCCTAAATAAATCTAAACGTCATCGTTATATGTCAATCAGTGTTGAGTAAGTTACTCTAAAAAAGTAATTAATTACTAGTTACTAATTACCTCTTCAACAGTGTAATTAGATTACTGTACTAATTACTCTCTTTAAAAAGTATTTAATTACTTTTAATTACTTTTAAAATCCCATATCAATCTTAACCAGCTGAATAATACAAGGATAGACATGAATCTGTTTTAATTCTTTCAAATAAATTCTATAAAATTGCATGAATTATCCTTAAACTGACCAAGGTGGAGAAGGTTATACATACTTTTTAGCATTAGACAATACATGTTGATGTTAAACCCACTATTGTTTTATGTCTGATCTCATGACATTTCACACTTTTTTCAGACATATTTTACAATAATTCACACGAATTTGTACGAGTGCGGTCGTAATATTTAGACACGTCATAAAACGCATACGACTCGCTGTGAGATCGGATTGATCCATACACAGTATTTACCTCAATTACATCAGAAGGAACTGTAATTACAGATAAATGAAGAGTAATCCCTTATTTTACATTTTCAAGGGAAAAGTAATTAAATTATAAAAAGTAATTAAGTAATAAACCCAACACTGATGTTAATGGACTAGAAGTCTGATTGATCAACACACACCTCTCTTTATCATCTGAGCTCTGGTCAAGCCCAGCCAAATGACCCTCGACCTTCTGCACACAGGTCATGTGATGTTGGGCTTTAGCGGCGAGATGTGTCACATGATCCTGGTCTCCATCACCTACAGAAACAGAACCACACAACACAACACAAGCATCTCAGCACGCCTCGAGTTTCATGCAAACACAAGCCGTAACAACAGTAAAGGCATCATGAGCGTGAGTAAAGGAGGACTTCAGGTTCATAAACAACGAATAACACCCTTAATCATCGTCTGGAATCGTTTAAAGTCCTTTGAACAGTTTGCATTTTGAACTAAAACTGTATTTTGGACCATGAACCGTTTGGACCCCATTGAAGTCCATTATATGGAGAAAATCCTGGAATGTTTTTCGACTGAAGAAAGAAAGACATGGATATCTTGGATGACATGGGGATGAGTAAATGATCAACAAAAGTTTTTTTTAAAGTGAACAACTCCTTTAAAGTGACAGACATCGATTACGCACTGACTTATGGGACTAAAGGAGGGCTGGATTGATTTTCCACATGTAGATCTACTATCAGCATAACGTCTCAAAGCCAGACCTCAACATTAACAACACAGTAAAATTAGAATAAAACCTTTGATTTTGCGGTCAGCATCGAGAACGGTTCGGAAAGCTTCAGGTGCCAGAGCGAGTCCGGCACTGACCAGCAGGGGGCGCCGCTTTCTCAAACTCTCTGGCCCTCCTCCCTCTGTAGCCTGTTCAGAATAATATTACATAATCAATAAGGTTCATACAGCACTGCTCTGATGCTAAACCTGTGTGAGGTCTCACACACACACGATACAAATACTGGGATCATGTCATGCTTTTAAAAGAAGTCTCTTCTGCTCAGCAAGACTGCATTTATTTGATCAAAAATACAGTAAAAACAGTCCAAATCGCTGAATATTATTAGAATATGAATAGCCATTTTCTATGTGAATATATAGTAGAGTGTAATTTATTCCTGAATTTATCATCATTACTCCAGTCTTCAGTCACATGATCCTTCACAAATCACTCTAATATGAGGATCTGATGATCAACACACACTATCAGTGTTGAAAACTTTATCAACATTATTCGTCAGGATTATTTTTAATGAACAGAAAGTTCAAAATCACAGCATTTATTTCAAACAGAATCTTTTGTAACATTATAAACGTCTTTATTCATCAAGGACGCATTCAGCTGAACAGTAAAGTGCTGATGCTTCACAATAAAGGCTTCATTTCTTAACATCAGTAACATTTCATAACATTAGTTATGAACTAAGAATGAACAATACTTCTAGTGATTAATCTTAGTTAATTTCATATTTTACTGATAATTTTTGTTAATAAATCAAAAGTTGCATTTGTCAATGTTCATCAAAGAACGGTGAACTTTTTTTATATTATTATTTTTTTTTATTATTTTATATATATATATATATATATATTTTTTATATATATATATATATATTTATTTATATATATTTTTTGTAAATTATTTTTTTCTTATTATTTTTTTATAACTAACATTAACAAAGATTAATGTTAATATATATATATATATATATATATATATATATATATATATCTCATATTGTTAATCTATAAATAATTAATCTAATACATTAACTAATGTTAATTAACTAACATTAATTTCTGTTATTTTTTTTTAGTCTACAGTGTGTCCACCACTTCACCGCTTTTCTTATGTAGTATTTTTGTCTTGTTTCCAGTCCAAATATAAAAAAAAAAAATCTTAAATCAAGAAGCATTTACAAGATGAGTGAAATAAGATTTTATATCTTGTTTTCTGAAGAAAAAAAAAACTAAATTAAAAGCAAAATAATCTGCCAACGTGGTGTGAAAAATAATCGTAATTCAAGTGGAAAACTAAAAAAGTTCTTACCCCATTGACAGATAATTTAGCTTGTTTTGTTTTTTTCTCCAGAAAACAAGATATAATATCTTATTTAATTTCACTCATCTAGTAAATGCATCTTGATTTAAGAATATTTTTATATTTGCACTGGAAACAAAAGACAGAAACACTGAGTAAGAAAAGCACTTTTTGCAGTGGTCAGACAGATGATTTGTTGTTTTATATTTTTATATTTTATAATTTTTATAATTTTAATATATGTTTTTTTATAATTTTAATATTTTTATATAATATAATTTTATATTTTATTTTATAGCTAAAAATAGTTCTTTTGATAAACGCATCACAAGATGTTTTGTTTGGTCTCCCTCCATGAGACATGAGTGTACTTCAGAGACGGAGACGGACCTGTTGCATGAGTCTGGCGGCCTGGTCCTCGCAGCGAGTGTGTGTCTGTGCGCTGAGAGCGGAGGAGCGCAGCTGGAGGAGGTGTAAGGAGGAGGACAGACACTCCGAGGGAACATCGTCCAGACCGACGGCTTTATGGAGGTGTTTCATGGCCGACTCCAGCTTCTCATCCTCCTCGTCTACAGCCGCCAGCTCAGCGTGAACCTGAACACACACTTCCAGCAGCAGGCTGTGGACACACACACAGAGACAGACAGACACACAGAGAGTTGTCAGAAAATAAACTTTAAATGAAGTTGATTTTTCGGATCTGTTTGGCTGATGTTTGTTCTTGTTTTAAGCATGAAGTCACTTAACCTCAGTCATTTCGCTTCTTCTCCAGTGAATGCGTCTTGATTTAAGAGACAGAACCTGAGGTGTTGTGTGCATGATGAGTTCACACACACCTGTCGGTGGAGTCCAGCGCTCGAGCGAGTGTGAGCAGGGGTTTCTGGACTCTCTTACGGAGGTTGTGTTGGAGGAGCGGCAGACACGCGTTCCACAGACACACACACACCGCCTGACACACACCGGCGTCTGCTGCCTTCAGTGCCGTCTGCAGTAACGCATCCAAGCGCATGATCACACTCAGCTGCAGCTGCAAGAGCCGAGACAGGGCGCAGATAAAAACACACTTACTCCATTACAAACGCCATCTTTATCTGAAACAACAATAACAGTTTTATTTTGGCTATTTAAGACTATTAAAATCGTTTTGACACTTTAAAAAAAAAAATAGAAATGTTGCCATGGCAACTAACTGATATAGATATTTACGTTGAAGTACTAAAATTACTAAAATGAAAACAAACAGGCTATAAAAACACAAAATACAGAAACAGAAAACTGATAATATACACATAAAAGGCAGACAATAACCGTATATATAAATTATACTAAAATAACTGTTTTTTTTGGTTTTTTTACTGTAAAAAAGTTTATACAAATATCTTAAAACATAATTAATTTAATTGAGAAACACAATTGTGTAAAATATGTGTAAAATATTGTGTAAATGTTTCTGGGAATATATAATGGACTTTTATTTCTTCTCTCACTGGCAAATTGTTGTTTTTTTAGCAAAATATTTTGGTAATGAAAACAAACATATCTAAATTAAATATTAATAAATATATATAATAATATATATATATAATAAAATATAAATTATACTAAAATAAAAAATAACTGTTTTTTTTACTGCAAAAAAGTTTGGATGTTTTCCAATACAATTATCTTAAAACTTAAAACATAATTAATTTAATTGAGAAATACAATTGTGTAAAATATGTGTAAAATATTGTGTAAATGTTTCTGGGAATATATAATGGACTTTTATTTCTTCTCTCACTGGCAAATTGTTGTTTTTTTTTTTTAGCAAAATATTTTGGTAATGAAAACAAAAATATCTAAATTAAATATAAATAAATATATATAATAATATATATATTATAATATATAAATTATACTAAAATAAAAAATAACTGTTTTTTTTACTGCAAAAAAGTTTGGATGTTTTCCAATACAAATATCTTAAAACTTAAAACATAATTAATTTAATTGAAAAACACAATTGTGTAAAATATTGTTTTCAGGGAATATATATTGGACTTTTATTTCTTCTCTCACTGGCAAATTGTTGTTTTTTTAGCAAAATATTTTGGTAATGAAAACAAAAATATCTAAATTAAATATAAATAAATATATATAATAATATATATATTATAATATATAAATTATACTAAAATAAAAAATAACTGTTTTTTTACTGCAAAAAAGTTTGGATGTTTTCCAATACAAATATCTTAAAACATAATTAATTTAATTGAGAAATACAATTATGTAAAATATTGTTTTCAGGGAATATATATTGGACTTTTATTTCTTCTCTCATTGGCAAATTGTTGTTTTTTACCAAAATATTTTGGTAATGAAACAAACTAAATTAAACCATATTACAAATGTTTCGACTGTTTTCGATTACTTTACTAACTATACTAATGCATTAACTATGAGCATAATATTTGTCACAGTACTGATTAATCCCTATTAATGTTAGTTTGTTTGTTCATCTCAGGTCCATTAAAAGTCAAACTGACTGATTTTAATATTAGTAAATGTTTAAATACACATTAACTAAGATGCTTTAGAAGTAGTTGTCATTGTTAGTTCATAATAACCAATGTAAACAAAAGAAACCTTGCAATTGTAAAGTTTCACTGTTCATTTGTCCGATGCTTTGGCCTGTGCTATAGAAATAAATATGGATGCATGAATATCTGAAAAGCTCTGGAGAAGGGAAAAACTGTAGGATTGGGTTGAAGAATCCGACTAGCTCTAGCACATCTCTGCCAAAGTTGCTTATACTCTATGTTTTGCGAATAAATATTAATATACGTTTCAAACCAAAAATACTTTCCCACTGCCTCAAACATAAACAGCAGTCCACAGTAATAAAACATTGATGCCTTCTGGGTCTGCACCTCCACGCCGGATCTGGAGTAACTCTCAATCCCGTCTCTGTTCTTGTTAAGGTCGAGCTCACACTGCACACACTCCATCATTATGCGCTGGCCCACCTTCAGGAACACAACACAAGACCTTTGTCTAAACAAAAACAACAGGAGCAAGGGTGAGCGAGGAAAGAAGCGCTTTGTGAGGAAGCATGAGTCTGTTTACGGTGACATTTGAGGCGCTGAGCTCCTTCAGGCAGTCCAACGCCACATCGTGTTGCTGCAACCGCAGGGAGAGGAACGCCAGCTCTAACAGGAACACAACCCTGAAACCAAGAGGAGTAACTGTGATGAGAGAGGTCCTACTATTGCTATAAAAGGCCCTTGGTGTATCACTGACAACAACTCAACAAACAGGAATAATGAAAGATGCACTTGGAAATAATGCAGGAGAGTGAATCAGAAGCTTTTCTCATGTGTGATGCAGCAATAGTTTCTTCACATGATGGAGAATCACTTTCTAATAACGTTGCAATGCCTTGGTGAGCAGACGTCTTCCAAAAACTGTCAAAAATCTTACTGTTCTTATCAAACGCTAGTGCATGTGCATTTAATCTTTCTCTCTTCCAGGACCAAAAATATTGTTTTCTTTATTTTTCTTTTATTTTTATTTTTATTTTTTTCAATGCAGATTAACAAAACAGTAACACATACCAGGTAAGATTCAGTGAGACACATCTACAATACAGAAGGAGGGAAGGGGAAGAAAAAAAAAAAACAAACAAACAAACAAAAAAATACAAAACAGCCCCACACAGTCATCGACAAAGTGTAGGCACACGAGATCCTTTCTGTGATGCAATTGGGTAGTGTCTGAATAGTTGTAGATGATATTTGGATATGACCAAAAATATTGTTGACAACATCATTTGTGCAATGAAATGCACTTGCGCAAAAAAAAAAGTCCTTTCGCTTTAAATTTACTGTAAATGGTGCTATATGCGATACCTAGTATCAAATCATATTTTGTTGGTGTTTTGCTCATGGTTCAGGCTTTTTGCCAGATGAGACATAAACCAAAGCCGATTAGCTATATTAAAATATAAAGAGCCCAGCCAACTGTGTCAACTTCCTGTTTTAAAAGGAAATACATCACAAAAAAAAACTATTTATTAGAGTCCATAAATTCTTAAAGGGATACTCCACTTTTTTTTTTTTTTTTTTTGGAAATAGGCTCATTTTACCACTCCCCCAGAGTTAAACAGTTGAGTTTCACCGTTTTCGAATATATTCAGTCGATTATTTGATTTTTAGTAGAATATCAGTAAACAGACAGTTTCTGGTCTCATTGACTTCCATAGTATATTTTTTTCCTACTATGGAAGTCAATGAGATCAGAAACTGTCTGGTTACTGATATTCTTCTAAAAATCAGAAAATCGCCTGAACGGATTCGAAAACAGTAAAACTCGACTGTTTAACTCTGAGGGAGTGGGAAAATGAGCCTATTTCCAAAAAAAGTGGAGTATCGACTTTAGATCAGGATACAAAATTACATTAGATATTGAAGGCCCACTCACACACCAACAACGATATCTATAAAGATATCTATAACGGTAACTATATTATCATCCACGCCCGCAGACAATCTCGTTCTGTTTATTATAAGCACTGCAGTTTTGTCGTCCTGTCTCTTTAAATGCTCGAGCTTTTTAAAACAGGATGATTCTAATTATATGTCAATGTTTTTATCGTTCATTGGCTGAAAGATTCACTCTGAATATGATTGAAGTGAAAGATCTTTTTTTCCACTTTTGAGTTAATCTTATTTTTCTGACTCCATTGGCAGATATTTGTTCTTGTTTTCAGTGTAAAGTCACTTGACTTTGATACATTTGATCCACTCATTTTATTTCTCCAGTAAATGTATCTTGATTTACGGAAATAGAAAACATCTTTCATTTAACATCATGATGTTGCTGTGACAATCATAAATGTTAGACGCACCTGTCGGTCAGTAGGATGGAGGAGTCAAGATCCAGACAAACACTGGAGCTGCAGGAGCTGGACAGAGGACTGGATTCAGGGATGTTGGGTGGAGCGCTAGAGCTGGGTTTGATGGGTGGAGGACTGGATTCAGGGATGATGGGTGGAGCGCTAGAGCTGGGTTTGATGGGTGGAGGACTGGATTCAGGGATGATGGGTGGAGCGCTAGAGCTGGGTTTGATGGGTGGAGGACTGGATTCAGGGATGTTGGGTGGAGCGCTAGAGCTGGGTGTAATGGGTGGAGGACTGGATTCAGGGATGATGGGTGGAGCGCTAGAGCTGGGTTTGATGGGTGGAGGACTGGATTCAGGGATGATGGGTGGAGCGCTAGAGCTGGGTTTGATGGGTGGAGGACTGGATTCAGGGATGTTGGGTGGAGCGCTAGAGCTGGGTGTAATGGGTGGAGGACTGGATTCAGGGATGATGGGTGGAGCACTAGAGCTGGGTTTGATGGGTGGAGGACTGGATTCAGGGATGATGGGTGGAGCACTAGAGCTGGGTTTGATGGGTGGAGGACTGGATTCAGGGATGATGGGCGGAGGACTGGATTCAGGGATGTTGGGTGGAGCACTAGAGCTGGGTTTGATGGGTGGAGGACTGGATTCAGGGATGATGGGCGGAGCACTAGAGCTGGGTTTGATGGGTGGAGGACTGGATTCAGGGATGATGGGCGGAGGACTGGATTCAGGGATGTTGGGTGGAGCACTAGAGCTGGGTTTGATGGGTGGAGGACTGGATTCAGGGATGATGGGCGGAGCACTAGAGCTGGGTTTGATGGGTGGAGGACTGGATTCAGAGATGTTGGGTGGAGCACTAGAGCTGGGTTTGATGGGTGGAGCACTAGAGCTGGGTTTGATGGGTGGAGGACTGGATTCAGGGATGTTGGGTGGAGCACTAGAGCTGGGTTTGATGGGTGGAGCACTAGAGCTGGGTTTGATGGGCGGAGGACTGTGCATGTGCGCTGGAGGACGGGAGCCCTGGACGTCAGACGCTTTGGGTCCTGATGACTGCATCAGAAGCAGGAAAACTTCCTTCAGTGTCTTCCCCTCATCTCTCCTCAGTTCATGGTCATCAGCCATACTGTGAAGAACATGGAAAAAGAGTTTCTCTAGATCAAACAGAACAACATAGCAACAACTAAATCATGGGTTCAATCCCAAGGAAAAAGATTTTTTAACATCTGAAATGTGCTGTGACTTTAATTGTAAAAGTCTTGACTTGTATTGACTTTTATTGTAAAGTGACTCATGTTACCCAACATTGTTTCCATTCAATTAGCACAGGACCTGTATGATCGTAAGCCTCACTGATCTGAGCTCATGCAAAGCGTTGAGGCTGACCTGGTCTACTTTACTGACCTAGTTTTGCCAGCAACCCGTCTATTTCCTAAACAGAGTCTGAAACATTATTTGCCTCAACTTATAGAGGCATCCGATGGGGAGGACTGCAGGTGGTGGCAGTAACCAGCTCACACCGCACCATAAAGAAACTTTTTTTTAAATTTTTAAGTTTTGAATGTAACAATAATGTGTGACGTGACACTGATGCAATTTTGACCCAGAGTGACTATCAATCCCGTTCAACTTAATTTACGGAAAGAAAATTACCTAGAATGCAATGCAAGTCACTTTGGATAAAAACAAATGGTGGAGACAGTCTTATTGGCAGTGTTGTAGTACTCAAGACTCGGTCTCGGGACCATATTTTAATGGTCTTGGTCTTGTCATGGACTCGTGTGCATTTGGACTCGGAATTGACTCGTACTCGAACATTTTTTTTTTAGGACTCGGAATTATTCCCGAGTCCACTCGAGTTCAATTAAAAATATTTTTCATGATTATTAATGTATGTTAATAAAATTATTCTTTAAATTGATTGACACGCTCAGTGATTGGTGATTTTCTAGTGCACAACTGTGCATGACAAATTGTAATAAAATTACTTTTAACACACCTACTCTGTGGCCTTTTTACCCTAAACTGATCATATTTTTTAAACTATAAGTACATTCAGTAAAAAAAAAGGATTTCTCTAGGTAACTAAAAGTAAATTAGGTAATCAACCCTCACTGGACTCGGTGTCGACTCGGACTCGAGTGAGGTGGTCTCGACTACAACACTGCTTATTGGATACTTTCCTATCCAGTGATTGTAGAGGTACAGTATGCATCAATATTGTATTGCACATTAATAATGCTGATTTATGCATTTACCCGCTGCTCCGTGAGGATAAAATCAGCCGTGGAAACCTGAAAACTTCAGAATCTATTTCCGCTCTCAGGAATAAGATTCTCCGACATGGATCAGAGCGGGCTTTTTTGAGATTTATTGTCAGAACACATCTGTCTGAGACGTCGCCTGATCCCTGCTGCCTTGCGGCTCAAAACAGATTGCCTGAACCAGAGATTCACTTGCAATGCCCTTGAAGGCAAACCTCAGGTGAACTTCTGTCTGGAAGAAACACGTCGGTTCTGATGATTGATGTAAGCAGGTGCCGGTGCTTAAACATCTGTGAGCATCCTGGATTTGTAACCCTGAAGATGCTGTGAATAGATGATGGGGCAGATTCCTCCATCCTTCTTTAAAACAAGGAGCTGCACTGACTATAAACACTCTTGTTTTGCTGATTTATAGCTGGCGAGATTTACTGTTGCTCCCTCAGAAGACATGTGGACATAAATGGGTTACCATATATTGTGTGTTTTATGCCACTCTGGACTCTTGTGACTATATTAAATGTGAAAGGTGGGCAGAAGCTGCAACCATACGCAGATCAAGATCGTATGTGACTGACTCGATGAATGCACTTGATGCATAAAATAAAGCTGTAGTATTTCTTTGAGTTCACATCCAATTCTTTCGATTAAATGATCTGAAGACAGACGGAGAGACCCAACACACCTAAACCACATCAATAGCTATGTTTCCATCCACCATTTTTATTTCCAATTTGGTTTAATTCCCTACAGAAGCGTCTCACATGACTGCGTTCCCAAACACCAGACAACATGACAGGGACAAACTCATTTATGAGAGAGGGGAAATAGCCAGATTGCAGAAACTCACAGTTTTATAATTGATATTTAGTGCCAATTTCCCAATAAGTGTTAATACTGGTCTCTAGAAAACATGGGATCGAAATTTGCATTTGATTTTTTTTTTAAATTAAATCGTTAATTTATGCATCTTTGCACATAAATTAAATTCACAACTTTAGATGGAAACATAGCTAATGCAGTTTGTCTTTTGAAGATAATAATTTACTAAACATTAAAAATGAGCCAAATTTAAAATAAACAAAGTAATATTCTGCACTGTAAAAAAAATATTGTTGGTTTAACTTTAAAAAGTAAGTAACCTGGGTTGCCTTAAAATTTTAAGTTGATTGAACTGGAAAAAGTGAGTTAATACAATGAAGGAGATTGATTTAATCATCGGAAACTCAAAATAATAAGTTATCTCAACTAAATAAATTATTTAAGTTGATTTGACAAAAGAAAAAATGTTGTGATAACAAATTTTGAAAATATTTTTTACAGTGTGTCCCTTAAAATATTTTCTTGTATCTTATCTGTTTTAATATTCAGAGTCACTATATTGGTAGATTCAGAAGAGCGAAACAGAGACTGTCATACATTAAACATGGTAAAATTGCTGAAATAGGTGAGAAATGCACCATATTTGTGTTTTAAAACATTGATGCGTTTGTTTGAGCTGCTCAACATGTCCAACCAAGTTTTTAGGAAACCTGTTTGATAACAATCATTATTTTTTATAGCAATTAAATATTTTAACGTGTTGTTTTCACTGGAGAAGTGGAGATGTTGTAAAGTTACAACAATGAAATGCAGATGTACACATATTCGAACACAATAACGAGAGAAATATCCTCCTTACTGTTTTAGCTTTTGGATCTTGTAGATCACGAGCAATTTAGGGTTTTTATCATTCAGCTTTTCAGAGACATCCATGAGGTTGTGTCGAACCTGTGGAGGAAACGCAATTATTTGCATTTAGCACAATTGCATTCATTCAATTAGCAGATCAACTCACAAATGAGGAAATGAGCAATATTAGCAGTACTGCAACACCAAAACATATTGAGTAAATAACCAGAAGTGCCTTTGCTTATGGTGGTGTATTAATATTATCCAAAAACGTAGTTCTAAGAAGAATAAAGAAAACACAAGATGAAGAAGAGCCTGAGCTAATGAAGGTTGCAGCAGCTTGAGCACGATAAATAAACCAAAGTGACATGCAATACATAAGAGAATCCCTAAAGATGTACCTGTATGGAGAAAAGCCTGGGATAAAGCTCTGGTTTATGTGTTTCTATAAAATCAGACGTGACCTTGGCCATGTCAACCGCTTCTTCCCTCTTCCCAGCATCAAGTAGACATTCAACGAGGTGCCTGAATAGAAAGAGCACATAAAATACGAGCCTTCAGACACAAATCTTTCTGTGTTTTACAGCAGGCCTTTGCCTATTTGAATTTCCAATGCAATCTCTTTGACAAAAGACTTCAGAGTCAAGGCAAAGAGTCCGATTCAATTTAAGATCAACGACAAAGATCGTATAACTTTTATTAGAGATGAGTTTTCGTTGTCCTCCAGGAATACATGGCTACGACAATAACACGCTCATAAAAGAGTTTGATCACATCATAAGGATTTATATGAGTTGACCGATAAGTAAAACATTGAGCCCCAACATTAATGAAGGTGCAACATCTGAACCAAATCATCTGCGAAGGTCATGACGGCCTCAAAAAAATTACATTAACTCTACTTGTTATCATATAATAAAACTACATATCTCACAAAAAATACCACAAAATCATAAAGAACTATGCATAAAGATATTCTTCAGCACTTTGTTGTGACAAATTACTCAATTGTGATTCACATTTAATACTCAATCTTTTTTAAATCCACTTTTTTAAGGCAAGATATTCAAATCAATGTGTCACCAGTTGATTGATCACAGTACATTAAGACTATTGTTTTGTATGACAAGTTTTATAAAATATGGAAATCTCTAAAGCCTGGAACAAAATTATTTTTACATGTTAGATATCGCTTTTTATCATTCAAGAAATAAAAAATACAGCCAGTTTTAGGGATAAACTGTTATAAGCATCAGTTCATGATATATGAACAAACTCTGTAAAAGTCTTCAGAATATAGATATGAATAAAACTAAAAGTTTGGTGTATGTAAAGCTTCTGGAGATTTCTGATTTCTGCAGGACAAAAAAACTGATATGTAATGAAATCTACAGATGCAAATAGATCAACTCAAAGAAAATCCAGCGTTTAATGTTGTTTATATGGTGTTTTTAATCTGCTTTAACACACACCGTGTGTAAGTTGATAAGTGGACAGCATTGCTGAGTATTTCCTCCTTAAAACTGCAGTGAACCAAAGACAGTCTCAAAAACACGCTTTGAAATCATCGCTGGTGTTTCTGACGTCACAAACCACCTTGTAACCAATCAGATCAACGTGTGATCGGCTCATTTGCATATTTATAGAACCGTGCATTCTAAATGAGGCAAGGGTGTCGAGTTACATTCAAGATATGAAAAATTAAAATATTATAAATACAGATGCATGTATAAGGTAAAGCTATATATTTTTAAGAAACACATTAGAGTTTTTTTATTCGCTTTGGTACTATTCTCACAAGTAAGGTGTACATTTTCAAAACTCTTAGTGCTAATATCACAACAGATCATCAAAAGTGCACTTTTTTCAAACATTTCATCATGTTTTCAACTGTGTTAGTACAACTCACAATCACAACGTATCCTTTTCACAACACAAAATAAGTGTTTCACCTACTTTATTGTTTCATTCACAGTAACTGCCTTTCATGAAGCTCTTACAACCAAACTTTTGATTTGCATCTCTTTTTGTTCAGTTTAATACTTAATCCAACAGATCTTCATGGTTAATCAAATTAATCATTAGGTAAACCTATAGATTTTCATTTCAGCAATATACAGTATATGGATTTTGAGAACTACAGAAATAAAATGTGTGTTCGTATGAATATGTAAATTACATGTAACCACACATGATGAATACTCGTTATAGCTAGTGGTAACCATAACTGGCCACTGTATACTGTAACATTCATTGTGATGTGGACGAGAATCTATGGCCAGGATTGATCCAAATTACAGTAATTTACAGTAATGTGTGCACTAAATGTTATGTTTTGTTCTCGTTTAGTTACATTTCATTATAGAAAGTATACCTGTATATCTGAAAAATAAAAACTATAATTTGCCTAAATGATTGTAGAGGATGTCTATATGATGGATATTTGGAAATTATAGATTATGCAAATGTTGGGTACTGTAAGTGTATTGCCTAATGTTACAGTTAAACTTATAGTACTCTAGCATATTCATTTCAGCACTTCTAAGGCCGATTTGAAACATGTATCTTGCATTGTTTGCTGTTGGATGAACTGATTAAAAGTTAAAAGATCATATTGTTGTGTTTCAGTGATTAAACCAAATGTTCTCATTACATATTACAATAATCTTGTGTTTATGTGGACTGAAAACATGTGCAACTGATACATCAGGTTTTGAAAGAATGACTAGCTGCGTTACAAGTGTGATCAGTTTGGATTTTTGTACTTAGAGTTTTGAAAATGTACACCTTACAGGTGAAAATAGCACCAAAAAACAGTAAACGTGAAAAGTAGAAAGTCTAAAATATTGTTTTCTTGTTCAAGGTGTGCCAAAGGATAATTGTACACCTACATCATTAGTTCAGCCCTCCATCCATGGTCCGGATCCTGAACCTCCTCCAGAGCCTTGACCACCTGTGTGAGAGAAGAAACCAGGCTCTGCCGCTTCCCGGGCCTCAGGAACAGCCTGACGGAGCGCAGGAACAACAGCGAGGCGTTGAACACCAGGAAATGATATCTAATGAAGAAAGAATGAGGCGGGGGAGAAGCAGAAAGAGATGGGAATAAAAGTAGCCCGATTAATAATTCAAGCCATCGCTGCTGGGAAGATCAGAATCCGATTTTTCCGTACATCTCAATTTATACGGCACGGCACGCTGGGCTCAGATCTGAAACCCAGTGAAAGTGTAATGAGCGGCCTTTCAAAGAGCCACGGGAGACCTCGACGTCCCTGAGAAATAAAGCAATTATTGCAGGACGGGCAGAGTCTCAACAAAGAGACGGTTGAAGACTCTATCTCCGAGTGGCTAATTTATCCACCAGAGAGCGGCGTGTGCATCAGCAGAGAGTTTTCATCCAGCCGAGCTCTGAATGCCGGACCTCCCTTCGTACTTTCTTACTTTCCAAGTGCACAACAAAATACTTTTCTTACTTAGTATGTTTGTCTCATTTCAAATCCCTATATCTAAAGATTCTTAAATCAAGATGCATTTACTACTATAGATGAGTGAAATGCCATTCGATATTATGTCTTGTTTTCCAGCGGGAATTAACCCTTTACCTGTCACCCCACTTTTTGATAACTGACATTAAAATGCACGATACAAACTTAAATGGTTGTAATTCAAGAATGCTTTGGAATATATACACAAGTTCGGTCTTGTTTTAAAGAAAACAATCAGCAGATTATTACTAACTTCAAAAAATTAAACTATGAAAAAGTTATGGAAGTTATAAGTTACAGTAAATCAAATATATTTTATTAATCTATTTTTTTAATATGAAATATGTATTTTACAAAATATGTTTTAGTATAAAATGAAAGCTATACATCTAACCAAGTTGTGTTCCAAATTTAAAGTGGATATCACAAAAAAATTGAAGTTCCCATGAGATTTTGTTTAGGCGTAGTACCAAAAATAGCCACCGGGGGCCATTGAATTCCATTGAATTTAGTTGTATACATTCTGCCATAACAAATTAATAAATTTCTATCCAAATATCACTTCTGTCACTAAATATGGAACCTTGAGACTCAGACCTTTCTGACAATATGTGTTTTGTCAAGATTAGAAAAGGTTTTCATAATAAATTATGAAAGATGAGGCCCAAAAGGGGAGGGGCCTAATTAAAAAAATACCGTTTCTATGGTAACACAACGTCCAATTTCAAATCGGTTTTCACAGGATGAATTCTGAGTTCGTAAGCTTTCATATGATACCTAATTTATGATAACTACTAAAATATGTGATATAATAATAATTAAAAAAATCATATATATATTTAATATATTATACTTTTTAGAGGACTTCTTACCTTACTTTTTAAGATATAATTTTATCTTTGTTTATTGACAAATACTAATTATGTTTTATTATGAACTTTTAGCACTAAAAACCAAAGTTTAAATTATTAAAAGTGTGTTTGTCGACGTTTTGTGACAAAGGTCAGAAACTCCTGTAATGACCTCGATTTTTTGAGGCGCACTCTTGTCATAAATTCATATATTACTGTTCATTCAAATTGTAATAAAAAAACAGACCTAAAATATCTATTTAGGAGTCTTAGACCTTTCCAACGATATATAGTTTGTCATGACTAGATAAGGATTTAATAGTAATATAGTGAAGTAAAGTTAGGTTGCCCATATACGGGCAAGTGACAGTTAAGAGGTTAATTAAACTGAAGTGAGTTTAGGCAAAACTATCTGCCAAAGGGGTGAGAAAAATCATCTTAATTAAAACAGAAACACTTCCTGTATTTTAATGAGTGTGTTTTCTGCTTGCTCTACCTGGACTTGTCTTTGGCGATCTCAATAGCCTTCAGATAGAACATCACAGCCTTATCCAAGTCCTCCTGGAAATACAACAACGACAGATTTATTTCACACTGAAGCAGAAATAAACCACCTGCGGCTCATCCGATTCCCCTGAGAAAAAAATATCAAGGCTTGAACATGATGACACACACACTAATCGTACCATACACACAGCAGGCACAAGAGAACAGAGAGGAAGATGTGTGTGTGGATGTCATAGCCTTGTTATAGATACTATGTTATCACTGCTCTGAAGTCATTCATAATAAAAGATGGTGCTATACGTACTGTATGAACAGTCTTTAATGATCCCAGCATGCACTGCTTTGACTCACCGCTGAGGTAATGGAGTGTGAAGAGACGAGCTGAGCCTGGCAGAGATACGCTCGACACAGAAACTGATTCACTGCGGGTTTCCCTTCCAAGTACATCTTTAAGCAGTCCTGTGCGATTTCCCTACAGCCCAGCTGAAAACACATATATAAATACACACATGTGTGAATATTTTAAAATATAAAATATTATTTATATATAAAATATTTATATATAATATAAATTATATATAATCTATATACATGAAAATATTTTTTAAATATATACAAGCGTGTCTGTATTTATATATAGAAAATAATTATACACAGTGCACCCACATATATTATGTAAACACAAACTTTTATTTTGGATGTTTGACAGCCCTATCTATATATTATATAGACTCGTTACATGCAAAGTGAGATATCTCAAGCCTTTATTTGTTATGATTTTGATGATTATGGCTTACAGCTTATAAAACCGCATATATTCAAAATTAGAATATTGTGAAATAATCATCAACATTATAACAAATAAAGGCTTGAAATATCACACTTTGCATGTAATTTAATCTATTTAATATATTAGTTTCACACTTTAAGTTGAATTACTGAAATAAATGAACTTTTGCACAGATTCATATTATTTTATTTCACGCCATGTCAGCAGTCAAACCTATTTTCATGGCAAAAATTAATTTACAAAAATACAAATATCATATAAAAACAAAACAAATATAAAAAAGACATATTATACAATATATTTTTTTTAAATTAACATATGATAAAAAAAAATCCCAGAACCTTTTCATGCATAATCTCATTAAATATGTCCTTCAAAGAAGTAACTTCATAAAAGAGCCTTCTGCTTGCGTTAAGTCCAGGACAATCTAATAAAAATGTTTGACAGAAAAGGGAATTTTACAAAACATGCATAAAGTTGGGTCTTTAAGCAAGAAAGCATGGGTCAAACTTTTATGACCCATACAGCGACTTTTGCACAAAATTCTTCTAATTTTTCCAGTTTTATATATCCGTGTGCATACTGTGCATTTTTTGGTTACACTTTATTTGAAGGTGTCAGTGTTACATTGCGATTATATATTTAAGTACTGAGTAATATTATGTGTTTACTATAGGGTTAGGGTTTGGTTGAGGGTTATTGCAAATAATTATGCATAATTTACAGTTAATACTATGGTAAGTACATGTAACATATGTAACAAGGTCACTGTAAAATAAACTGTATGCATATTAGAGCAGGGTGTCATTAGTCAAGTCAATGTCTGGGGACTACAGATGAAAAATAGCCTTTGGCTAAATCCGGAACAATGCATGAAACATTTATGTAATTTTTTTTTTTTACATGGTCCCTTTATAAATAAATAAATAAATAATGTTTAAAAAAAATATTTATATTGCACTTTCACAGTACACGTTGTTTCAAAGCAGCTTTTACAGAAAATCATGATGTTTATAATACCGTAGTATCTTCATACCGTACAGTTGTAGTGCAGTTGCATTCAACAGATTACAGCTGGATGATAATACAGTTACATTTTAGGATGATAATAGGGCTGTCAAACGATTAATCGTGATTAATTGCATCCAAAATAAAAGTTTGTGTTTACATAATATATGTGGGTGCACTCTATAAGTATTTTGTGTATATAAATACACACATGCATGTAAATTTAAGGGGAAAAAATGTTATATTAAATAATTATACACAGTGCACCCATATATATTATGTAAACAAAAACTTTTATTTTGGATATGATATGATTAATCACGATTAATCGTTTTTGACAGCAGGAAACAATTATTTTAAATTGTTTTGTTAAACTACTGTTTATTTGTCATGATTCATGAACTGTATTTTGGAGGATTCATATATTTTGTAAACACAAACTTTTATTTTGTATGCAATTAATCGTTTGACAGCCCTAGATGATAATCAATCAAGCAGATGAGATTTACAATAGGTACATATTGCTTTACGTGGGAAAAATACTTCATATTTTTTCACATTTTGTTTTGCAGCCTTATGGGGCTTTAAATGACTTTTTCCACATCAATCTACCTCATCATGACAAAGCAAAGAACAGGTTTGTGACAACTCTGTAGGCTTGGTTTTTGCTCTGACATTCATTTTCATCGGTTAGACCCTTTATTGACAGTATTTAGCTTTTTGGCATGTTAATATAAACTCTATTGGAAATCACCGGCTGCCTATTCAGTCACTTATGAGGTTTCCTTTCAGTCTATGTAGGCAGTATTCAGCAAGACAGCAGGATTTAGCATCAGGAACTCCTCTACAAATGAAAGCCCTAAGCTTCAGACATATTTCCCAGTCGGCAATAAAAATGTTGCCACATCAGGAAGCACATAATGGAACTTTTTAAAGTGCTCGAGTGCATTGGGCTTACGCCTCAGACAAGCCCAGTGTATATTACACACTTCTTCAGTTCTGAGAGGAATGACTTCACAATGCTTATCT
The DNA here is from genome assembly GCA_038021265.1 of Cyprinella venusta. NCBI lineage: Eukaryota > Metazoa > Chordata > Actinopteri > Cypriniformes > Leuciscidae > Cyprinella > Cyprinella venusta. Next base: position 37,326,888 of record CM075869.1, on the reverse strand, counting down.
ATTGAGCATTTCTCACTTCACAACTCATTGGGCAAAAGCCTGCTCAGCTGCTCGGCTCGGTTTGTCAGCTTTTCTCTTCTCAGGAACGGGACGGTTCACAATATTGCGTTTTTCTGTTGGTCGAATGTGTGTTTGAATTGTGTCAGCATATTAGAGATGATTTATACACACATTTGATGTGAAACGGCAACACAATTGCTTGGCTTGCTATTCTGTCCTTCTGGATGAGCACCAATGTGGAAACTTTTATGGACTCAATGTTTAGATTTATGTTTCACACTGCATCTATCCACCTGTGCGGCTCCACCCGGGTAACAGGAGCGCTGGTGTGAAGAAGGCAGCCCAGACAGCAAAAGTTTTTGCTCTGTTTTTCTGAATTAAGGAGTTAATTTTTCATGAGAAATTTTTTTTTTCAAAAAAAATCCATGAAAAATTAACTCCTTAATTCAGAAAAATAAAGCAATTTTTTTCTCATAAAAAATTAACTCATTAATTCAGAAAAACAGAGCAATTTTTTTCTCATGAACCATTAACTCGTTAATTCAGAAAAACAGAGCAAAAAAAATTCCATGAAAAATTAACGAGTTAATTCAGAAAAACAGAGCAATTTTTTTTCTCATGAAAAATTAATGAGTTAATTCAGAAAAACAGCAAAAAAAATTCCATGAAAAATTAACAAGTTAATTCAGAAAAACAGAGCAATTTTTTTTCTCATGAAAAATTAACGAGTTAATTCAGAAAAACAGCAAAAAAAATTCCATGAAAAATTAACGAGTTAATTCAGAAAAACAGACCAAAAACTTTTTCCCATGAAAAATTAACTCCTTAATTCAGAAAAACAGAGCAAAAATTTTTTTCTCATGAAAAATTAACTTGTTAATTCAGAAAAACAGAGCAAAAACTTTTTTCTCATGAAAAATTAACTCATTAATTCAGAAAAACAGAGCAAAAAATCCATGAAAAAAAAATAACTTGTTAATTCAGAAAAACAGAGCAAACATTTTTTTCTCATGAAAAATTAACTTGTTAATTCAGAAAAACAGAGCAAAAAAAAATCCATGAAAAAATAACTCGTTAATTCAGAAAAACAGAGCAAAAACTTTTTTCTCATGAAAAAATTAACTCATTAATTCAGAAAAACAGAGCAAATTTTTTTTCTAATGAAAAATTAACACGTTAATTCAGAAAAACAGAGCAAAAACTTTTTTCCATGAAAAATTATCTCGTAATTCTGAGATAATTAACTTGTTATTTCAGAAAAACAGAGTAGATTTTTTTTTCTGCCTCCGTAGAATTAAACTACAAAATGACATAATAAAACAATGAAAACATGAAAACAAACTGAGGTTTCAACCCTTCTTTCATAATTTTCATGTTCATCAATATTTCAAAATAAAGGTCTGAACAGACCTTACGAGTATGAAAATATTCTTGTTACAAATTGATAGATTACGGCTCCTCTGTAATTCTTTTTTTTTCATCAATCACCAAATATGATAACTACAAATTGTAAGCTTTCAAATATAGTTTGTCGATAGGTTTAGTATAGGATATATTAATATATTTATCAAACTTTTCACAATACAGACTGTATCAAAGCTGCTTCACAGTATCAATCAAGACAACTTAACAGTGTTATTCATGAAAAGACAATCAAGTTTGGTCTAATGACTGAAGATATTAGAGTGTTGTTTTCTGATTAAATACACATTTTCACTTTAAATTAAGTGTCTTTTTTCTGACTCCTGTATTGGCAGATATTTGTTCTTGTTTTAAGCACAAACTCAATGCATTTTACAAGAAGAATATCTTCTTCACTGGCTTCAGTATAATATTTTTTTAAAAGATCGTTAAAAAATAAATTTCACTTTCCCTGTAGAAATAATTACAGACAGACTGTAAACGTGTGTCGTGTAGTCTCACCTGTAGAGCTTGTTCAGCACACACAACCCTGAGCTCAGACTGAGAAGATCCGATCAGCGCATGCGCTCTTCTCACAAACACAGCATCTGCACAACACACATAGAAAACAACTTTGACTTTCTCTGTGTGACAACTAACCCCTCACGAATGGGTTTTCACTCGACTAACAATACAAGATAATAAAACAATCACATTATATCCACAAAAAAAACACGTAACGTAATTTAACGGCTAACATTTACGTCACCTCTTTTCTCCTGAGCTTTTAATAGATATTGTCGAACACGAAGATCCATTTCAAGTCCTCAGCCGTGCGACAGCAGCTCAGCTGTTAGTTAAGAGGAGCTCAAAGACAAATATTGATTTTTACGCAGGTTATCGTTTACGTCTTTTGTTTAAGTTGAGAGGGTCCGTTCACCTGAGCTGAGTAACTAGCCAGCGTTTGGACGTGTCATAGCAACGGACGCTGAACGGAAAGCGCGCAGGTCAAACGCGTTTTTCTACAACAGTCCAGACACGTTTAATATTACTAACTAGATAGAATGGAATATACACACAGATTAAAAGTAACTACACATTTTAAAAGGCGCAAATCAGCATCCATAATCCAAATCCATATTTTTTAATAATAAAAAATGCAACCTGTAGGCATTTGTCTTTCCTCAGATTATCACCATAGGGGGAAAAAAAATTTAATCACAGTCTTAATCTCATATTTCTCTTGATTTTTGGTAATTTATTAACTGGAGGAGCCTGATTGTGTCTCATAAATGGAATAGGCTAATGATGTACAGCTCAGAGTTAACGCCTCAGTAGAGCTTGATTCAGCATAGCCTACAGTTTCTGATTGTAGTCCATTCCCAGTTTGTTCATCCCATCTAATTGGGTCTTTGGGGATGAAGTGTGTAGAGTTAGTGTAGAGTTAGTCCTGCAGTTCTGAAAGGCCCTGTTCACTAGCAGAGAGATCAGCATCAAACATTCAACACTTCTGTGTCAGGGTTACTGGGGGGTCAGGGGTCACGTAAGAAATGCAATAAAGACATAAAGAATAGAATAGAATAGAATAGAATAGAATAGAATAGAATAGAATAGAATAGAATAGAATAGAATAGAATAGAATAGAATAGAATACACTCTTAGAAAAAAGGGTTCTATATACTCAACTCCAAATGACATTTTATGCTAAAAAAGGTTCTATAATGACAATAAAGAACCCATTTGGCACAAAGGTTCTTTATAGGCTATTTTTCATTCATATATTACATTATTCTCCAATATTTTGTAGTTGTAATTAAATTATTGTTTATTAAACTTAATATCACATTTTAATTGGAGGAGAAAATCTGAAATGGCACTCTTAGTGGTATATAAAATGATATAAATATATACATTTTCTAACCCCCATATCTTGAATTTTGAATTTAGAAAATTTTAGGGGTTCCAAATACGTAGCGCTTTAGAACATTTTAAGGTTCTGTATAGAATCTTTTCTTCTAGAGTGTAGAATAGAATAGAATTTTCCTGCACCAAAAATCTCCCTATATGGGAATATACTTTTAACGTGAACTTTAGAACAGAATAGAACAAAATAGAGCGTTGCTGCTGCTTAGTCCCTCTGCCATAGAGGTTGACGAGCATGGCACTTTAAGCTGGTGTAACTTTGTTTTCGTTTTGTGTTCATCAAACATAAGAAAAAAAAATCTGGGTTTGGATCAACATTTCTTTTCAGCCTGTTTTTGGATGAACTGTTCCTTTAGTGCTTTTTTAACCCTGTTTAGCGCTCTTGCTCCTCTGTGTCTCCGTCTCCCGTTCTGTTGATTCTGTTGAAATAGACTCTTAGTTTTCTGTGTAGTTCTCCTGACCCGCGTGTCGTCTGTCCTTCATCCTTCTGAGTGATTAAAGAGGCGAAAGCTCACGGCCTCCTGACAGCATCATTCAAGAGTTCACCGAACGGTCACACTACCAGAGATTATTATGGGCTTCACTTGTGCCTTTCTTCTTCACTTTCCTTTGATGCTGCACAAGTTACAAGATCATCATTATTACTGCTTATGTTAACAAACCCTCCGTCCCTCAGACGCCACATTTACATTAACACTGAGCTTAATGCTCTCCGCCGGAGTTTGCAGCACTTTAGAGATTGAGGCTGTGTGTCATTTTTATTGATGTTAAACCACATGCAATAAAACGTAAGGCTTGACACGTCACTAGCCTGATATCCCATGAGGCTTTTGGGTGAGAGAGAGAGAGAGAAACAGAGGACAAACACAGCAACCAATCGGCTTAAGGAATCTATCTATCTATCTATCTATCTATCTATCTATCTATCTATCTATCTATCTATCTATCTATCTATCTATCTATCTATCTATCTATCTATCTATCTATCTATCTATCTATCTATCTATCTATCTATCTATCTATCTATCTATCCATCTATCATCCATCCATCCATCTATACATCCATCCATTGATTCATTGATTCTCAAAAAAACATTTATGATTATTATTACAGTAAATCAAAAAAATATTGTTGGTTTAACTTAAAAAAGTAAGTAACCTGGTTGCCTTAAAATTTTAAGTTGACTGAACTGGAAAAAGTGAGTTAATACAATGAAGGAGATTAATTTAATCATCAGAAACTCAAAATAATAAGTTATCTCAACTAAATAAATTATTTAAGTTGATTTGACAAAATAAAAATGTTGTGATAACAAATCTTGAAAATGTTTTTTTACAGTGTATTTTTGTGTTAACCATGATGCATTTTATTTTTCAGGATTCTTTGATGAATATAAAGTTCAAAAGAACAGCATTTACTGTATTTGAAATAGAATAATTTGTAAAATTATAAATGTCTTTACTCTCATTTTTGATCAATTTACTGTAATGCATCTTTGATGAATACAGTAAAAGCATTGATTTCTTCACTGTAAAGTGACAGTTTGAAGACAATCTGGCCGAGCAAGTTATTGTAAGTGTTGACGTTATTGCATATTTGTCATATTTTATTGGTTTTGTAACATCATCAGCATCTCTCGTTCACTCCGTTATGAATCCTGTGACTCCTCGCTCACTGTTCTCATGAACAGATCCGGTGAAATCATGCAGATATGGAAAGTTTTAGGCAGATATGAATACGATCAAGTATTCTTTTGAAACTTGAGAGGGGCCGAGACCTTTCAGACAACATATAGAATAGATAACGAAGCCTGAAGAGAGTTCATCAAGACAAACTTTGACAAAGGCTTGTGTGTGAAGGCAGAACAAGGCCTTGAAGTCTGAAGGTTATATGGGTCTCGTGTAGTTTAAAAACACGTTTCAAGTCTGAAGGTCATGGTTAGATAGAAAAAAAAATGATTTATATGCACTCAATTATTTCTCTGATTCAAATAATTATATAGCTCTTATTTTAGGACACTATTGACAAACATAATTCTTGAATTAACCGTATTGTATTATTAAGTATTGTATTGTATTATTTTATGTATGTGTGTACTGTACATCATAAAAGTACCAAGTACTGCAATAGATCTCAAATATTCTGTGAGGCCTTTAAACACCATAAACATATTGTGACGATCACCAGGTGGAGTGCCCGAGAAAACCACCAGAGGGCACTCCACATCAGAACTGTTCTCTTATTTCAAGAACTCCGTTTCCCATCATACACCTCCCTGGACTGATTACGCACACACCTGAACCTCATCAGACTTCCTATTTAAACCACACCCAAACACTGGTTCATTGCGAAGTATTACATTGCCACGGCTGTAATCTCTGAGCGTTTTCCCTGTTTCTGGTTTCCCTGTTTTTGATCCTGGTTTGTTTACTGACTTCTGCTTGTTTGCTGCCTGCCCTGATCCACTGCCTGTTTACTGACCATTCTCTGTGCCTGTTCTTGGATATCCCTGTTTTACTGTTCCTGACCCCTGCCTGTACGACTACTCTTCAATAAAGCTGCATGTGGATCTACATATGTCTCGTGCTTCGTAACAGAATACTTCGCCACACAAGGATCCAGCGGCTTTCCCTGTGGATATCGGCCAGGTATGGACAACGCACGGATGTTGTTAAAGCTCGAGCAGGGTTCGCGATCGCTTGAGGATTATATACAGGAATATTTGGATCTCGCATATTTTTCTGATATGCCGGACTGTGTGCTCATAGATTTCTTTTGTGAGGGCATTAATCAACCACTAAAATCACGTTTAATCCGCGAGGGTCCTCGTTCATCTCTCAGTCAGTTTATGGACTATGCCTTGTTTATTGTTGGCTCATCATTTACTGTGGGCTTTGAGGATAAGGCCGAGGAGGTGTTCCTAGAGACCGTTCAGCCAGAGACCGTCAGCCCTGCCGAGCCTGCGCTCACCGTCAGCCCTGCCGAGCCTGCGCTCACCGTCAACCCTGCCGAGCCCGCGCTCCACATGAACTTTAACGAGCCCAAGGTTCACGTCAGTTCAGCCGAGCACACGATTCACGTCAGCCCTGTGAGTGAGTCACCGAGTCCAGTGAGTGAACCATTGCGTCAAGTAAGTGAATCATTGAGTCTGAGTGAACCACTGAGTCCAGTGAATGAACCATTGAATCCTGTGAGTGAATCGTCGAGTCCATTGAGTGAATCAGTGAGTCTGAGTGAACCACTGAGTCCAGTGAATGAACCATTGAATCCTGTGAGTGAATCGTCGAGTCCATTGAGTGAATCATTGAGTCTGAGTGAACCACTGAGTCCAGTGAATGAACCATTGAATCCTGTGAGTGAATCATCAAGTCCAATGAGTGAATCGTCTAGCCCAGTGAGTGTGTCTAACCCTGTGATACGCCGCCGCAGAAGGAGAAGGAGGAATCGTTCGGCTCGCCAGGCTCCGGTGAGCGTACCAGGACTCCTCGTCCTGCCGGCCCCGCCTCAGCGCCTAGCCCTGCCGGCCCCGCCTCTGCGCCTCGCTCTACCAGCCCCGCCTCTGCGCCTCGCTCTGCCGGCCCCGCCTCTGCGCCTCGCTCTACCGGCCTCGCTTCAGCGCCTCGCCCTGCCGGCCCCGCCTCTGCGCCTCGCTCTACCAGCCCCGCCTCTGCGCCTCGCTCTGCCGGCCCCGCCTCTGCGCCTCGCCTTACCAGTGCCCTTCAAGCTCTGTTCAAGCTGTGCCCTTCAGATCCCTGGGGATTTTCCCAAGTATTTTTTGGGGGGGGGCAGTAGGCACTCTGTGAGGGCCATGAAGGCGTTGCAGACATGGCCTTCGTCTCATCCTCCACCGCCGTGGTCTCCTAAAGGGTCTTCACCGCCATGGCCACCCAAGGGGACTTCACCGCCGTGGCCAGCTGAGGGGTCGTCACCACTGTGGTCTTCTGAGAAGTCTTCATCACCGTGGTCTCCTGAGAGGTCTTCACTGCCGTGGTCTCCTGAAAGGTCTTCTGAGAGGTCTTCACTACCGTGGCCATCTGAGAGCTCTTCACCGCCGTGGCCGGCTGAGAGGTCTTCACCGCTGTGGCCATCTGAGAGCTCTTCACCGCCGTGGCCGGCTGAGAGGTCTTCACCGCTGTGGCCATCTGAGAGCTCTTCACCGCCGTGTTCGCCTGAGAGGTCTTTACCGCCGTGGACGCTTGAGGGTCCGACAGCTCTGCCCTGGCCATGCCCACAGTCTGCTCCGCCTTGGACGCCCGAGGGTCCGACAGCTCTGCCCTGGCTATGCCCACAGTCTGCTCCGCCTTGGACACCCGAGGGTCCGACAGCTCTGCCCTGGCCATGCCCACAGTCTGCTCCGCCTTGGACGCCCGAGGGTCCGACAGCTCCGCCCTGGCCTTCACCGCGTCCAGCTCCGCCCTGGCCTTCGCCTGCACAGCCAACTCCGCCCTGGTCGTCTGCACAGCCTGCTCCACCCAGGTCGCCTGCACAGCCTGCTTCGCTCTGGTCACCTACTCCTCTTCTGTTCCGCGGACCTGGCCCTCCATCCCACCCCCAGATCCGCCTCCGCTCCACCGCCCACCTGGACAGTTTTGTCTGTCTGATTTTGAGCGTCTGGAAGCCGCTCTTTGGGGTGGGGCTATGTGACGATCACCAGGTGGAGTGCCCGAGAAAACCACCAGAGGGCACTCCACATCAGAACTGTTCTCTTATTTCAAGAACTCCGTTTCCCATCATACACCTCCCTGGACTGATTACGCACACACCTGAACCTCATCAGACTTCCTATTTAAACCACACCCAAACACTGGTTCATTGCGAAGTATTACATTGCCCCGGCTGTAATCTCTGAGCGTTTTCCCTGTTTCTGGTTTTCTGGTTTTGTACTTTGGACTGTTTTGGATTCTGTGATCGATCTCTGCCTGGCCTGACCTTGGACTGTTACTGGACTTTGTTTATTGCTGCCTGCCCCGAACTCTTGCCTGTGACCTGACTACTCTCTGTGCTGATTCTCTGATAACCCTGTTTTGCTGTTGCCTGATCCGTGCCTGTTTGACGATTCTCAATAAAGCTGCATTTGGATCTTATCTCGTCTACCGCCTCGTAACACATATTCTCCTCTCTAAGGAAATGTGTTGCACACTCACATTTCCTTAGAGAGGAGAACATGTTTATGGCGTGGAACAACTTGAGAGCTGATTATTTTTGAGTGAACTGTCCCTTTAAATTCTTCTTCTCATCATAAACCCAATAGTTTCTGAAGACAGATCTCTTCATTAACTTCTCAGTTTGCTCACAGTTGATCAGTGTGAACGTGTTTGATAACTCGGTTTTATTTCGCTCTTTGTTCGCAGTGTGACTCTTTCCCCTCATCTTCATGTTTTCTCCAGGCTGGCAGTCAAACAGCGTTGCTTACAAAGTCATGCATATTTCACACAAAAAAAAAAGCCTTGGTGGTGTTCGTTCTTCATCCAGTCACAGCGACACACCACTGACACGGCTGCTGCATCACTATTAACATTTACTGTATTTATTCAGCAACAAATCTTGATCTTACAGGAAAAGGCTGTGACGTTTAACATATTCAGAGTGGGATGCGATACATATTTGCATGTGCTGCTGTTCCTTATGTATTTTTCTGAATATTTGTATGTGCATTTATCTAACTTAAAGGGATGGTAAAATTAGTGCATTATTTACTCACCCTGAAGCCATCCTAGGTGTGTGTGACATTCTTCTTTCTGACGAATACAATTGGACTTATATTAAAAAAATCCCGGCTCTTCCAAGCTTTATAATGGCAGTGAATGGATATATATTTTTGGAAGTCCATCAAAGTGCATCTATCCATCATAAAAGTACATCTATGCATGATAAAAGTGCATCTGTCCATCATAAAAGTGCATCTATCCATGATAAAAGTGCATCTTTCTTTCCGTGATAAAAGTACATCTGTTCATCATAAAAGTGCATCTTTCCGTGATAAAAGTGCATCTATCCATCATTAAAGTGCATCTTTCCGTGATAAAAGTGCATCTATCATCATAAAAGTGCATCTATCCTGATAAAAGTGCATCTTTCCATGATAAAAGTGCATTTATCCATCATAAAAGTGCATTAATCCATCATAAAAGTGCATCTGTTCATCATAAAAGTGCATGTATCCTGATAAAAGTGCATCTGTCCATCATAAAAGTGCATTTATCCATCATAAAAGTGCATCTTTCCGTGATAAAAGTGCATATATCCATCATAAAAGTGCATCTGTCCATCATAAAAGGGCATCTATCATCATAAAAGTGCATCTATCCTGATAAAAGTGCATCTGTCCATCATAAAAGTGCATCTAAAAGTGCATTTATCCATCATAAAAGTGTTAAGATTTACCATGTAAAGAATGCATGTACAAGTGTGTGTTTAAGTGCCACTTCTGCTGCTGTGTGTGTAAAGAGGGATTTGTGCTGGTCGATAACGCCATCCGAGACTAGCGTGTTTGTTGGTAATTCATTGAATGAGTCTCAGATTCACCTTGACACGCAGCCATCCATTAATGATCAGAGACGACGCTGGCACGATGTGTCTCAAAGACAGAGACGAGAGCATCTTCTTTACTCTTCTCCTCCTCGTCTCGCTCCTGACCTGCTTAGGAGAGCATCATGGGAGACGAGCCCATTATTGTGCAGCTCAAATGAGTCACTGATTCAGATTTAAAGAGACAGTGTTGTTTTACATAAGGTCCCAAATATGGCTTCATCAACAGTCGCATGCTAAAGTTGCACAAAAAACGCATGGAATCAAAATTGAGATTGGCTTTCATGGAATAGTGCAATTATTTATCATTAATGCTTTGAATTCATGTTTCTGGTTATCTTGAATTAAAATAACAGCGGCTTCTCTTCTCTGATGATGTGGGCGGGGCAACCTGTCACTCTAATCAGATCCACCAATAGCAACACAGATTTTTATCACACTCCACTACATGCCTTCGTTTTTTGGGGAGAAAATGTATTTGGGTGACAGACATCTCTGTATATTACACTCTTCTTCAGTTCTTCAGAATAGAGACGACACTTTTAGACCATTTATCCCATCGTTAAACTAGCAAAAGTGGATTTGGACTCGCCCTGAGTGCACTAGCGCCGTGCGCTTTAGGCCGTGAGCTTAGATCGTTAAAATAGGGCCCAGAATCTGTGAGACAGACGTGAAGTCTCTCTACTCTACTAGTTGTTTTCCCTCAGCTTGTGTGTCGAGAGGGCAGAGGAGGAGAGAAATAGAGAAAGAAAGGCAGGAAACCCCTCAGAACAAACTTAGCTGGAGGGATGGAGCATCTGCTTTAGTCTGAGACCAAAGAGAGAGAGAGAGAGATTTACTCACAGTAATGAGGACGATCATGTCAAGATTTAAACTACAGTCAAGCCCTTTTGTTAAAGTCCCCCGTAGTCAATTGTATCCCTTAAAACTCATCTGTGATCACCAAAATTACATTTTTAAATGTTTTTACGATAATACAAAATATCTTGAATGTCACCCGACATTCTTGCCTCATTTAGAATGCGCGGTTCTATGAATATGCAAATGAGCCCCACCTCCACTCACTCTGGGGTGCGACGTAGATCACTGTTTCACTACCATAGTACGATGCATCGTTAGAAAAATCAACTAGAAACCCACTGTCGCAAAGTATCGTTCAACCACGTTGGTTTCACACGTGGTGGAGTAATAACTACTTTTAACGAAACTGTTTGAGATCCGATCAACGCTAGATTTGTTAATATAAATTACAGACATGTCATCTGAGGACTATTTCTAATTGTTCTTATTTTGGTTTTTTTTTTTTTTTTTTTTTTTACCAGACTCATGTTTGGCTCGTTCTTACTTAGAGCACGTTCGCACATGCGCACTCTTCAAACACGGTAGGCCTACTTTAAATCTTTTGACAAACTAAAATAAGTAAATTCCATTTGTATGTATTCTAAATAAAAGGCACCGGTTGTACTGAATGTCATTGCTTATTTTGCTCAAGATAAGGATTTATTACCTCCAAATGTCATGCAATATAGAAACGATGCCTCTACCCACAGGTCGAGAGCTGTCGTTCAAACCACGCGGTAACTTACCGCGATGCTGTTTGCGAATGTCCGTTGGAACGATGGTTTCGGGAAACACCGACTCGTTAAACTATGCTGGGGTGCGTTTCCCGAAAGCATCGTTAGCCAACTATGGTCGCAAGTTCCGTCGTTACCAACAGAGTTCAATGGAAATTGCGACCAACTTGCGACCGTAGTTGGCTAACGATGTTTTCGTGAAACGCACCCTTGATTGGTTACTAGATCGTTTGTAACATTAGAACTTTATTAATTTAATAACATTTCACATAAATATAATAATACTAGATTGTAATATGACTTACTCAGAATGTGTAGGCATTACAAGCAGTGGTTCCCAAATATTCTGAAAGACAATCTGTGAACTCAGACCTCAATACTTGGTAGACAATACACAATGACGGTAACATTTGATAGATCGTTTATGTGTTTGCATGTGTCATTTTATGTAGTAAATGAACTCCAAATGTCACAAAATGGCAAATTATTAATCCTAACAACAAAAGTAATGATAAAACAGTGTAAATACAGCTGGAAAACAGTGAAAAATAAACCTCATTAATTATTCATGTCCCAGTGCATGATGGGAACACAATTATCAGAAAAGTTGAGTAATTTTACTTAATTTTATTCACTTTCATTTCTACTCGATTGAATTAAGTACTGATATGGAATTTACTTAGTTTTAATTCTTGCCTGAACTAACTTTTTCATGTGAATTACATTGTTGTTGTTTTTTCACTAGTATTTACTTCACCAAAAAATCATTTTTTACAGTGTAGGGTAAATCCTTATGCTTTCATAGTGCATACTTGTAGATGTCATATCTTTGCAAGTCCTTGTAAGGCATGCGCAAGTGCACGAACAGCCCCATGACACACACACACACACACACACACGGCTCTCTGTTTCGGCTCTCTGATCTGTCAAGTTATCAGGAAAATAATTAAGTGAAACACAAGACTTGATCTGATTGAATCTGACCGAAAGTTAAATGCTTTCTCCTGCCGCATACTAAGAAGATCAGAGTGTCTCTGGTGAAATGAGTGTGCAATAAAACGAATACGATCTCCGTCCACACACCAGCGCTTTTACTGTCCACATTTTTCAGTCTGGACGGTAGGTGCAAACGTAGCAAAAGACAGATACACACACTTTCACAATCCAACAGTATTAATAAGAAACCCTAAAAAATACAGTGGCTACTAAACTAAATAAATACTAATACTAACGCAGTATGATACCATAGAGATGTAACATAGGCTATGCGAGAAACTCCAGGATCTGTCAACAAATAGGCCTCTATTGTAGTTTAGTGAACAAACAACAATATATTTACTGTTTTATGTGCCATAATTCACAAATACAGAAACTCTCATTACGATCCAGGAGAGAGCGAGTGCTGAGGATCTCCCGGAGAACGCGCTGTCCGTGACTGACAGCTCTTGTGAAGGAAGGACCCTCAGTGAACCGAGAGAGACCTGAGTGTCACGGTTCCCATGATGCTCCTCTTCAGGAGATTATGCACTCATGCAAACGGATGTCCTCATTACGGTCCGCGATGACACAGGTCTGATGTTTTTAACCCTGCTGCAGCTATAAAGAACAGAAAGAATCAGCTGTCAATCAAATCTGTCAATCACAGCATCTGTGCTGCTGTTTTTGGCTTTATTGTAAGCTGTTTGGTTACACAGGGCTGTCTGTTGGTCTGTCATATGGATTTGGTTTATATGGAGTAATATGGTTCATTCATAGTGGAAAGTCAAATATCAGGTCATTTTAAGATGTTTTCCAGCCGTGAAAAATGTTTTGAAATTCCATCATACTTTACAATAAGCTTGTTTTTTTTTAAAAAAAGAAATATTTTAAAAAGTAAAAAAAAGTTGACAGTAAAAAAAGTAATTTTTAATTTTTAAATTTTAAATAAATTTAATTTATTTTAATTTTTTTATTTTTTATTTATTTTTTATTTAATTTAAATTAAAAGTAAATTTTATTATTTTTTTTAAAGTAATTTTTTTTTTAAAAGTTCGCCTCTCCATTATTCATCCTCTCAAACTACCTTACATTTTTTCATACATTTCAGCACATTAAGAGAAGTACATAAGAGTCGCTTCACATAATAATTTTATTTTAAAAATGCATTAGTACACGTTAAAATGAACAAATGAAGATAAATCAAGGCAGAAGTAGAATAGAAATGAAGATAAAAATGCAGTAGAATAGAAATTAAGATAAATAGAAATGCAGTATTGTTCAATGTTAATATTAACTAATTTTAACAAATGAAACGTAAAGTGTTGTCCATTTTATTTATGCTTAATATTTCATGGTCTCTACTAAAAAATAGAATAAAATAAGGTATTGATATTAATTTGTGTGCATAATTGTTCTTTCGGATTGTTTCTTTTCAATGAATCAGCTGAATCGATTCCCAGCTCAATCGGCAGGTTCAATATTGGTCTGTGTGTTAATGTATTGTGTTGATCCAGCGAACGAAGGGTTAAAGTGTGTGTACACCGAGCGCCAGATCGAGTTGAGTCTTCAGTGAACGCGTCTCTCAGATCAGAGCGAGTCATGCTCCAGGTTTTGCTCCTATAATGAGTCTTGAAATGAAATGTCACAGCTTATGTAAGACGTGCATCAGACAAACACGTCTCTGAAACACAACACACACGGTAAAGAAACGAAACATGACAAATGAGCCAAACTCACTCTTCTGAAGACGATTTATGTCTGCGACTCACAGCTGATGATTATTTTTGTCTCTTTTTTGTGTATTTCTGTCTCCTCTGCTACAGAACTCACTCGATCCCTTCAAAATAAAGTGTTTCAATACAGACCTTTCTCAAGCAACGTTAAACATGTGTATAAATAGAGCTTTTAATGACGCAGTGCCATTGGGAAATCTCAGTAACAATAATGGTGTATTCAAAATTGTTTAAACGTACTTTGGTCAATGTTTTGTTTTTTGTTTTGATTAATTCTAGCCTACAGCATCATCAAATAATGTGTTTTTCTTAATATTACAGACGTTTTTTTGCTTCAGTTCCTGAGAAAACACTAGTTCAGAAAGCATCTGATCACAGAGATGAATATATTTGCAATTCAAACACATCTTGCTTATTCATGCACCACTCTATACGATAGATCAGCAGCTTTACAGTATTAAACATGAAAAACAGAGTCAGTGTCTCTCTCTGTTTCTACAAAGCAGTGTGTTCTAGAGCCCGACCGATAAAGGATTTTGAAGGCTGATACCGATAATAATTATTTTTGGGTTTAAAAATTCTGATATATCGGCCGATATTTTATTTATTTATTTGTTATATTTATTTACATATTTGCTTATTTGAGTTGAGAGAACTGATGGGGATGATCTTTTAATTGTTATTCAAGTGATGTATGTCTCGTGACCAACTCAACGAGTGTTGCCAACAGGAATGGTGTAGAGCGCCCTCTGGTGGACAAACTACACAACTCCAACACTCATGACATGGTTCAAGCGTGTTTCGTCCGTTTTTATTTTATTTTTTAATAAAATATTCATTTATCGGCCATTACAACTACCGTTATCGATAGTTTGGATAGTTATCGTTATCGATAGTTTGGAAAATGCCTAATATCAGCCTGGCGATATATTGGTCTGGCTCTATTATGTTATATGTTGGTCTGTGAATGTATCTAAGTACATTTTTGCGTACACTTTAAAAATTACTGGGTTGTTTTAACCCAACTATGGGTCAAATATGCACAAACCCAGCCATTGAGTTACATTTTTTAATTTTATTTTTTTAACCCAACGTTTGGGTTTGTCCATATCTGACCCAAAGTTGCGTAGCATTTATAGAGTGTGGCCAAATTAATAAATCATTAGAGAATGCTTCACATTTATACCAAAATATTCTTAAAAGTTTATACACTCTAAAAAATGCTGGGTTGTTTCCACCCAAATTTGGGTCAAATATGGACAAACCCAAATGTTGGGTTAAAAAATTAATTAAAAAATTAAAACCAGCTCCAACTTGTAATTTTTTAATGATTTTTTTAACCCAACATTTGGGTTTGCCCATATTTGACCCAAATTTGGGTTGAAACAACCCAGCATTTTATGTTTTTAAGTTAAGATAATTTCTTTCTTCGATATATAAGAGAATAGCAGCAAAACAAATATCAGAAATAAAGAAAATAAGCTTCAATGTGCCTTTCTAAATACATAAAAAATCCATTCCTATTTCGAATCCAGCAAAAGATTCAATAAAAATAAGAAGAACAAACTGTGGTTACGTTTAATTTGGTTTAACACAATATTATCTCATTCCTTAATGCATTGAACAATACACTTCAAATGATGCTGGGTTGTTTTAACCCAAATTTGGGTCAAATATGGACAAACTCAAAATGTTGGGTTAAAAATGTCATTTAAAATTTGAACCCAACTTCAACTTTCACTAAATTGTTTAATTACATTTTTAACCCAACATTTGGGTTTGTCCATATTTTACCCAAATTTGGGTTGAAACAACCCAGCATTTCTTAGTATAAATTGTACGATAAACACAATGCGTGCCATAGAGACGCATTTAAGGCTGCTCACGCTGACTCTGTAACTGAGATTATTAAACTACCTTTTAGCTTTTCTCCTGAGAAGAGATGTGTGGTGGATTGTCTCAGATAAGAACGGTTTGTTCTTTGCCGTCTCTCTCTTTATCTATTCGTATGTTTGCGAGGCCGTGGGACGATGAGCTCCAATCCTGTGACAGAGAAAAAAAACCTCTGAACCGCAGGGACTGAGATGGGGAACGAGAGCTTGGAAAACAAAGACAGGGATAAAGGAGGATGCAGAGAGAGAGGGAAATAGAATTGATATCGGGGAGAGAGACACAGAGATAAAGAATGAAAGAGGTGCGAGTGATTCTGAGAGGACGATGAGATACGGAGAAGCAGATATGGAAGATTAATCATTAATAAAAGAAGCCAGGGAGAACCGAGCAAGAGAGATGGATTTGAAAACACACAGACAATAGATAATATGGGAGCCAATTATCCAGAAAACATCCTCAGTGGAGTGGAGAGTGTGTTTGGATTATGCATGCGGTGCGGGCGGCTCTCCATCAGTGATTGGTGATGGGACGCGCGAGAATCTCATGACAAGAGTTTCCTCATCTGAAGATTAGAAAAGATGCAATCATGATTATATTTCTGGCGTGGTTAGAGTCAGTCAGTGTGAAACTTGTGTTTCGTTCATGGAGAATGTTTTTCTGAAGCGTTTTAGTGCGACGTTCATCTAATAAAGTTAACGTCTAACTACCCTGCAACATGGTGTCGGCCCAGATCCGGGGTGCGTTTCCCGAAAGCCAACTATGGTCGCAAGTTCCGCCGTTATCAGCATAGTTTAACGAGTCGGTGTTTCACGAAACCATCGTTCCGGTTCCAACCATAGACAGTAAAAGGGTTCCAACGGACATTCGCAAACAACATCGCAAAGTTGTGTGGTTTGAACGACAGCTCTCGACCTGTGGTTAGAGGCATCGTTTCTATATTGCAACACATTTGGAGGTAATAAATCCTTATCTTGCGCAAAATAAGCAATGACATTCAGTACAACCGGTGCCTTTTATTTAGAATACTTACAAATAGAATTTAGCCTACGTCTTTTAGTTTGTCAAAAGATTTGACGTAACGTGTTTGAAGAGTGCGCAATCTACGCATGTGCGAACGGGCTCTAGGCTACTATTAGTAAGCATAGAGAGCCTAAGTCCCGCCCCTCCGCTTCCGGCTCATGGGACCTTATTCGGAAAAAATATTAATGGTAGTCAATGGCGAGAGACAACTTATCTTTTTATTTCGTCTAAACTGTGCCCTCAATTACACATATGATGTTTGTCAATTTAAAAGATAATTCTGAAAGTCAAAAACGTTGCAGTTTGTCACACAACAGAAGAGTAACATTTAGGCTGAATTCCAAACCGCATACTTCCATACTATTTAGTATGGGAAAAAGAGTAGGCGAGCAAAAAAGTATGGCTGAATTCCAAACCGCATACTCAATGAGTAGGTACTTCATTTCAATAAGTACTTACTCATCGAGCGCTAAAAGAGTAGGTACTTTATAGCCAAATCTCGTTGAGTATGAATGCGAACCGGTCATCTGCCATGTTGACGTTATCATGTGACCTACGACGCGTTATCTCAAGCGCAACACCATAAAATATATGAACGATACGTTTAATTCATCTATCGATAAATATCTTGATATTGATTAAACTTGCTCATTTTGTTGTGGTATTGTTGAAGAAACAGCTGCCCATTTATTTTGTGAATACATTTGGGTTGATTTAAGTTGTTATATTATAAACCCTAGGCTACTAATGTGACCAACAGTGTTATTCTTATAACGATATTTTTTTAAGAAACCCCAAAATCGTCATCTCTTGATTATGTTGTTAATTTCTTTATTTTATACCCAAAAAGTTTCTCCTTTAAGTTTTCCTTTTTCTTAATGAATTTACCTCGTTTCATCACTCAGACATATAACAACTTTTTTATGTATTATGAAGAACTATAATGAAGATATTTAGCCTTTTTTATTGTTCCTTTTTCCTGTGTATAAATATAATTTTATGTCATATTGTGAAGTACACAAACCAATGATCTTTATATTTTCTGTTTTGTCATTATGATTGTTACATAAACTATAGTATCTTTCCATGATCTTGCATGTAATAAGTTTAAATTATATGAGCGACAGGTGCACTAACACTTCATAACATTGACAGCAGATCCTAGAACAGTTTTCCTCTGCGTTTGTAATGTCTGCACAAAGGAGCCAGGCAGCTGCTCGAAGATCTCTTTTGGAGAAAACTGTTAAACATCGCTGATCTCCGCGATGTTGATATAAACGTATCCTCTCGCGTGGCATCCTGGGATAGATGAGTATCATGAGTACCCATGGAAAAGCACTCAAAAATCTGGGCGGAAGCAGTAAGTCATCCGGGAACTTCTCCCCTACTCTTTTTATGAAAACTGATGTTTCGAACGTACTGCTTCCTTCACGTACTGTTTTCGCCTACTATATAGTAGGAAAGTAGGCATATTGGAACGCACTTAAGTCCGAATCTCGCGACAATTATTACGTCACCCAGGTAATTCTCGCCTACTCTTTTGGATTCATTCATACTTTTTTGCTCGCCTACTCTTTTTCCCCTACTAAATAGTATGGAAGTATGCGGTTTGGAACGCAGCCATACTGATTCCAAGTGTTGACGTCATAGTTTCAACTCAAGTCAGACGTTACGTGCATATCCATGTCTTTTTCTTGTCCATGTTTGTTTTAGGCTGTGTGCCGTCCCCCTGCTGGAGCATCTACGTTGTGTGGCGGTCACTTTAGGTTCGCTGGGTGTGCTGGTGTGTGGAGAACATGATGCTGGAACTGTAAATTTGCAGCCACGAAAGCAAAATCGGGTATGACGGCTAATTATTTCAACTTTAACTATTATTTACTCTCCTCAACGAGTCAGATGGTAGTCATTGTCCAGTGGGACAGTAGGTCGTTTTATTCAACGTATTTATTTCCCTTCACTCCATTTTCCACTGTGTTGGCATCCATTTGTGTGTCTTGTTGGCTGATTATACCATCTTTGGCTGGTAATCAATCTGTCTCCATAGACCTCTGGGAAATAGCTAAAGACTGATTTATTTATTTATGATCTTTATATTTTACTGTTTATCATAGGCCTATGTTAAAAAAAGGAAAACCAACAAGACACCTTAAATATGAAATACACCCTCTCTATTAGTAAGAACAATACATCAGTCAGATTTTGAGATGATCTGAATGTCTGAATAATTGGTCATTTAGCGGTTAATCAGTTTTACAGTCAGCACCAATAGATAAATCACCCTTTAAAAATCTATAAAATATAGCTGCAAGCAGCAATTAACAGGGTTCAAGCACTTTAAGGTCTTTTAGGAAATACATAAAAGAGTATTATGTTTTACTTAGCAAGCCTGTAACCATCTGGAATACCACTTACAGCCAATACAGGGACATTTATGGTTTTTAAAGCTGTTATAGCACCAACTATGGCCAGATCTCCATCAGAGTGTGCTTGCTTGTTCAGACTAATATGTCGCATATTCTCACCAAATTTCATGAAGTTCTGAGTTTTCGTTTAGGAGATACAGGTTTTGGTGTACACTTGGCCACACCCATTTTCTAAATGTCCCTGTAAGCTATCCAAATGGTAAAGTTCAACATTTTCTTTTGGATAATTATTGACCTAAAGAGCCCAAAAAAATTTTATTCCACTGGTTTTGACTGAAAAGTAGGTTTTTCAAAATATTCAAAATTTTGAGTCTGCAGCAAATGTTTGGGGAGTTATGGGCTTCTTTTGATCGCTGTAGCGCCACCGTCAGGCCGATTGTGGCGAGATTTGGTGGAATTGTAGACGTGGTGGATACTACCATCCCTCAAAGTTTCAAGTTTCTACGACTTACGGTTCGGTATTACTGGTTATTTTTAAGGCAGAATTTGGATCATTGAAAATCAGGGTTTCAGAGCCACATGCTTGAACCCCACATATGTTTTTTTTTACTGCATACTGAATAATTATGTGTTTAATACATTTGCTAATGAAATTGATTTGTACATATCATCATTACATCTTCAACTATCCTTGTCAGTCAAGCACTATATTGCATATTCAAATGATTGTGAAATCATCTTTTCCAAATTGGAAATATCATAACAGCTTCCGCTCCACCAACAAACTCAGATGCGTAACTCAACTAGATTTAGACATGACCGGGTCACCAGACTGTTGTTGATACGGTGTGAACGGGCATTGATGAGAGCTGACGCTTCAATTTCTGCCTTTCCAATCAAAATTTCCTGCAAACCAGCAACCGAGACAAGATCAAGTGTCTTTGATGTTTAATGCATAGATGCCTTGAGCCTTGAGCACTTGTGTGTCGAGACACAGTCCGGATTAGTGCGTGGGACTGGATCATATGTAATGTGTTTATCTGTGACAAGCAAATCTTCATATTCACACTGTGTGTGTGAACTAGAGCTAAAAGATGCATTAAATATGGAGCAGGAAGCATCAGCTTTGACCCTCTGTTCTTGCATAAATATTGTTTAAAACCCCCTTTATGAATCAAATTTTCCCACCTAATTCAAAATAGTCATGCATATTATTCTACCTTTTTTTACTGATGAAAAGTGGCATAAATATGATAATAAATGTTTGTTAAAAACGTGTGTCACGATGTTGGAGGCTTGTTTCCATCACAGAATTAAAAATGTATTCTCACAATTGAGTGATATAAAAAAGTCAGAATTGCATGATATGAAGTCACAATTCTTTTTTTTTTCTCAGAATTGCATGCCTCACAATTCTGACTTTACATTATAACACACAATTGGGAGATATAAAGTCAGAATTGTGAGATATAAACGCGAAATTGCATGATATAAAGTCAGTATTGTAAGATGTAAACTCACAATTGTGAGATAAAAAGTCACAATTATTTTTTAATATGTTTGATTCTGTGGCGGAAACAAAGCTTCCATGGTTTTGTCTGTCTGAACATTTTTTAGCAGAAAGTAGGTCAAACATTAAGAAGAAGCTCATTTAAATGCATTTCTCATGGTTGTGTTTAAATGATCATTCCAGAGCTTCTGTTAAGCATTTTAAAACAGAATTATTATTCCTCGATTAAACGGCATTGTAAAATGTGAAGAAACATTTTAAGGAAAAAATAAACCTGAAGAATTGTATTTCTTGTTGTGTGTATTGTTTACATTAATGTTTATACAAATACTATTTTCATTGCTACACTTACATTCATGCATTGTCAAATGTTTTTATCCAAAGTGACTTGCATTGCATAATTTGCCTTCATTTGTCTCAGTTCATGTATTATCTGGGAATCGAACCCACAACCTTGGTGTCGATACTGTTTGAATACAGAAGTTTTAGGGGTTAAAAACTCATTTTGAGAACCAGTGTGTGTGATGATGATGATGATGTGGTACAACAGCAGAACTGACAACTAGTTTCACTCCTGTCAACATTTATATATTCATACAGAGAGTATTTGAGCACTTTCGGATGATGAAAGTACCAGGAGTGGATCAAAATACTAAACTTGGAATAAAGATTATTTTCATGAAGTACAAAGCTGATATTTAGCTACTGATATTTATCTGTCACAGTCACTACAAGAGTTAAGGCGGTGTACACTGTGCAAGTTCAGAGAGTGTGTGTGTGTGTGTGAGTGTGAATCAAGAGATTATGAGAAATGTCAAAATGAAGAATTACATTAAAATGTAGACATAACAAACTGTTATGACAGACAGGCTTAGAAAGTCATAATTTCAATTTTTAAATCTCATAATTATGTTGTAGCCTACGTGTCCTCACTTACTTTCAGCATTCCATGTCATATATGACTTACTATTTCATAATTTCTACTTTTTATGCATTTCAAAACATGGTATTATGACTGTATTTCGTAGGGTAATTAAGAGTGTGGGTCAAACGGGATTCCATAGTTAAGCCTGGATAAATCACAGACAGTCTCCGCTCTTGTGTAGCCTACTAGTAAGTCACCCTTGATAGTAAACACGGTTGTCAGTCACAAACACTGACTAAGCGAATCTCTTTTGGGGGGAAAAAAGCGGGAGGCGCGTGATTGGCGCGCAAATCACTCCCAGTCAGAGCGCGCGCGTGGGAATCATTTGCTCTCGCGCAGCTTCACGGACGCTCCCTCATAACGCGCGTCCATAAACCGGAATAAAGTACTGCTAATAACGACCTTTATTTGGATGTCAAGTGAAGATCAATGTCTCCGTCGAACCCGCAACCCAGATCATCCTGATATTCCAGAGAAATGCCCGTTTACACACGGCGCCACAGGTAAGGGAAAGCTGACTGGATTTCTGACGTTTCCAGTGAACGCAACGGTTGTTTGTTGATACGCAGTTAAAAGTCGCTTTAAAATTAGTACGTTCTTAATTAGAATTAGCAAATTAAATATTATTAAGTTAAGTTAAATGTAAAAATGATTAGAATGATGCTTTATGGAGTATGTTTTTGTGAACTCTTGATATAATGTCTTGAATGTGTACTAGCCTACTACAATAATTAACGATCCCTTCACTTTCTGTAGGATAGGAATGATCATAGTTTTATTGTTAAACAATAATCGGACACGAACGCCCTTTCAAATTAAATGCAATAAACTCGTAATCAGGACTTCAAAAGTGGGAAATGGGACATTTCCGATAACACGTGATCATGTTCGATCCATGTAACGCTCAATTCGTATCCAGTTATCCCTTATTTCAGACTGAAATGTAGAGAGGAGAGAAAAATCTGTAACTTACATGTTGTTGAATGTTATATAATGTAAATATGTCTGTCACATTTTCCTTGTGGAACAGAAATTACATTCATTAGTGGTTTGGCAGTCATTGGCAAATTCACTTTACTGGCACATATGCAGTTGACGATTTGGATAATATGATTAATTGGTTGTCTTTCATTTCATACTATTTGCACTGTGTATAGTGCATATATATTCAGAGATAATCTTGTGTCTTCAGATAATGCTTTTGTCACAGTTTTTTCTTTAAAAATAAATAAATATGGAAGGAAAATCGCATTGTTTGTATGTATTAGTGTGTGTTACAGCTGTGGATGAGATGTAATATAGCAGTGCACAGTGCTCCCACAGCATTGCAGAGAACATGTAGGAGTGGGAATGAACAGGATTAACATAAATGACTTTTTTTTTGTGGGAACATCGTCTCACCTTATCATCAAAATTCCAGAACTGGGATTTTCAGTCACATCATGTGTGAGGATATAGTATAGTGGAGCTGGATTTACTACCTCTGATAAAGTAGAGTGGAAAATAGCTAAATATATATAGAGAGTTAGAATTAGGGCAGTGAAATATACATTTATTTTTAGTGTTGTTTGCCATGTCAACTATTGGACATACTTCAGTGCAACTATTACACTTAGTCGTTCTGGAGAGTTTATGATCCAGTTACTTCACAAATGCTACACGTCGTGCACCCGTTTCTTAAAAAAAGAATTCAGAAGCTTTCTATCAATTTGATTATATTTAACATCGGCCAACAGTGTGTATGCGTGTGATGTCACCACCCACTGAGTGGCAAAAAGACTAAGTGGCAACATTGGTTTTCAGTGTGAATGCCGTGAAAAACACACAAAACGCATCTAAAACGGGAAAGAGCTTTTGCGATTGACTTTATAAATAGATTTGACAAGAAATGTAAGGTTTATTTTTACAGACTGCCAAAGCTACAGAACAGAGAAGTGAATTCATTGCTGTGATTCACAGAAACAACTGGATCCAGGCTGAGAAAGGGGGATTTGCAGTTATGATTTTGTGTTAATGTGCTCACCCTAAATATTGTATTGTTATATTGTATCAGCAACTAAATAATTAAATATTTTCCATTGTATATTTTGCATAATTTGATGTTCTTAAATAAACACTGACAAAAACTATACAAGTTTTACGGCTGGATGACATGAGGATACATATAACATAAGTGATCCTCTGGATTTAAACCTTAGAAAGCCTTAACAGGCAAATTTGCTTGATGTATTTCCCCGTCGTCGGCATCAGGCTCATATAAATGTCATGAAACACGATTCTGAATGTCAATATCACAGATCACTGGATCTGTGGCGAGTTGTAAGGAACACTATATGAAGTTCAACCTTTATTTTAAACTGATAATCATTTGTTTTACTTGCATTTTCGCAGTTTCCCCTATTAAATCCAGTCCTGAGGAATTGTGTTCCCGCAGGAAAGTGACGTCAAAGCATATCCTCTATATACTGTTAGTCAACTATTAGATTGATTGTTCCAAATTAATTATTTACAAAATAGTTACAAAATCTAGGGCATTAAAATAACATGGGTTCCCACTTGTAAATTTGCTTGGTTATTCTTTCGTTACATTGATGTTTTAAACCATTGGATCTGCCCAGAGTCACTCTGGATCTGCCATAACCGATCGCTAACGTTTAGTTGTGGCGTACGACGACTCAAACTAGCGCATAACATCAACGTCATCGTTCTCAGCCACTCCCACTGTTCGCTGACTGGACCGGTAAAAAAATGATTAGAGAAAACCCAAGAATGTACAGCAAACCCAGATGTAGTACTGAAGGAAAATGAAAATTAGTAGTGCTGTTGGAACGAATTCCGAAATTCGAATATAATTCGAATATTTAAAAAAAACAAATGCTGAAGTTACTATTCGAACATTGCTTTTATATGTATTTAAAAAATATACATTTATAGATGCAATCTTTCTCGCGGTCACACGCATTTGAAAATGAAATGCTTTTGTTTCGTCTAATGAACAATAAAGGTTTTGAATCGTAACACAATTGTGCGCGTTATCCAAGCTGTTAGGCTATCAAGCTTGTGAATCGAAATCGAATCGAATTGTGAAATTTGTCTCAATACCCAGCCCTAGTTAATATCGATGGAAACGCGTTTGTTCCGCTTTTTTATTGTTAATCGAAAGCGATCTAAATGTTTATTGTAGTAATGTTAGATGTCCCTCTAGTGGGCAGAACGTGTAACAACAACCACAGGCTATAGTGGCATTGGCGATCAATAAGAATGTGTAATATCGTAAATATTAACAATAGAATGAATTTGAGCATTTAACATTCGAATATTATATTATTCGAATATTATTCGAATGTTACATAAAATATGGAATGGAATTCGAATAGTATTATAGAGGAATATTGACAGCCCTAGTACTAGTGTTGGGTTTCGAGAATCGAGTATCGATTGGAACCGGGACTAACTTTTCGTTTTTCCCGGAATCGTTCAAAAGTTAAAATTTCGATTCCTAGTTTCGATATTCACAGTCCGCCGACCGGAAGAAGAAACCGCTGAACAACACCGACGAAGAAGCGTCTACCGGAAGTGTTGGCATAACCGCGCGAGTCGAACATTAGTAGCTTACGTCAGCGGTCCAAAGTGTGGCTTCACTTTTCTAAAAATAAACGAAATCTCGGCAAAATGCAACATTTGTGACAAAAGGAGTATTTCCTTCAGAAAGACCGTTGGTTAGCAAGGTTAGCTAAACTTTTTTGTCTGAAATCTTTTAAAAACCTACTTGTACTCCTGTGCATTCAATGTTTTGTGAAAGTTTTTTTTATGTTTTTGTTTTTCTTAATTTTTATGGATTTAAATAACTATATTTTGTACAGCACTTTGGTCAACCTAGGTTGTTTTATTTTAAATGTGCTGTATAAATACAATGAACTTGAAACTTGAAACTTTTGACCCCGCCTCTTAAAAGAATCGGAATCGAGAATCGTTAGGAACCGGAATCGAAACAAGGAATCGGAATCAGAATCGTTCAAATTCAAACGATACCCAACCCTACCTAGTACGTAGGAGAGCAAACCCTGAGTAGTAGTTGTGTTGAGGTTGTGCTGTTGGGGTCGTGAATGACTGCAGGATTCTGAAGGTCAAAAACAATATAACAATGATTCCACCTAAAGGACAAAGGCTATGATCATTGATGGCCTTCCTAAAGCGCCAACTCCATCAGTCTTACAGGCTTGATTGGCTATCCATCACATTATCTCTGGCTCGGTGGGGGGGTTGTCATGTTGCTCACCCGGTAGTGGGAGAATCTCTCTGGATCTTCCTGTGTTTTCAGCGGTGTGGGTCTACTTGATTTCGGTTTTCTATCTTCCTCCGCTTTGACCTTTGGGCTTTTTGCAAACTATAGTGACAAATCTTGTAGAAAGTGTGACAGCGGATCCATTATTTTTTCACATACGTCCTCCCCTGTGTATAAGTCCTCACTTAAGTGAAATATCCTTGGGGATTTTCACTGTTGTAAGCGGCTAAACTTCTGACTCGAGGTTTTCCTGTCAGGTCGGAATCACCATAATGTTATAAAGAGGACAGCTGAGAAATAATGCCTCAGATTGTGGATAGTTTTGTCTACAGTGTTATAGAGCACTGATGTCTACATTTAACCCTCAGGTGCTCTTCGGTCATTTCTGACTGAAAAATTTTCTGTTTTGAATTTCAAAAAAATCACAGCTTCATCGGAATGTTACGAAACTTGGTCACTTTTATGGCATTGGGTATGTGAACACAAAAAAAATTGAGGTCATGATCTGAGCATGCTAAGTGGTCGTAAAAAAAATAGCCACACTTGTGCTCTTCGGTCAAAAATGAACGACCATAGGCAATGAATGGGAAACTGACAAAAACACAAAAACTTTGAGAATTTTTGTGTGTACAATCTACAAATTTTTTTATAAGAAATAGTTTTTGAGATTGTTTCAACTATATATTCAAATCCAACACCAACAACAACAAAAAAATGTCTTCATAAACATCTGGGGAATCCACATGCTTCTCCATAGAGAGCTGTACATGCCATCTAGTGGTTACACCATGATTCTACACCTTTTCTCTATACTGCAACCAGATGGTGCTAATTTTCTTCAAAAAAAATTTTTTTTCTGAAGGCCTAGACTCTATATTAAACTAAAATACCACATTAATATTTTTTTTGAAAAAATAATATATATATAGAAAAATATATATATTTTTCCAAGGCAAAAATAAACCATAAATATTGCATAAATATTAATACATTTAATTAAATTGTCTCAAAATACTAAATTAAAAAGAATAAATATTATAGAACAAAAATAAATTGCATTGGTTTTACTGGGATGGAGGAAGCTTAATTTTTTCGGGAAGATAACAAGTGTGCGAAGAGCACCTGAGGGTTAAAGTCCCCATGTAGTCAATAATTGTATCACTTAAAACTCATCGTTAATCACCTAAACTCATAAATCTGAATTCCATTTTTAATGACTTGATTAAATTATTCATCAAAATTAGGGATGCACGATATATCGGCCACATTATCGGTATCGGCCAATATATGATCATTTTTAATGTTATCATTGTCGGCCCAAAAAGCCGATATCTAAAAGCCGATAAATAATGTATTATTTCCTTCAGCTGAGGCACTTTAGATGTGCACTGTTCAACATGATGCTTTTAAATTGCTTGAAATACGATTGAAAAAAGGAAAATCCAGTTAAAGTGCAACTACACAACATTAAAATAAGAACATCATAATTGTGTTTTGAATCTCTGCTTTTAATGAGGAAAATCAAAAATTGCCTAAAAATTTGGATTTAGATTTATCGGCCAAAATATCGGTTATCGGCTTTCAAATTATTGGTTATCGGTAATCGGTATCGGCCAAAATGATCATATCGGTGCATCCTTAATCAAAATTTAAACATCGAATGAATTCAAAAATGAGAAGTACTTTGTGTTGTTTGTGAAAGTTGATGTTTGAAATGAAGCTGCTCATAATTTTCATGATTTATGATTTCTCCACGTTAACACAATCGGGTATGCCACTATGCCTTGAGTGAATGCAAACAGTTGAGAAAGAAATCAGATGTGTATTATTATATTTTAATGTGCAGGTCTTAAAGTGACAGCAGCCTAATATTAATGCTAATCAAACAACAAATGAAAACAGTATAAAATGAATCTATGTCCTAAGCCCTGTCATATGATTATTTTATGTTAACCATTTTATTTTAATAAATTTAATAAGAAGAAGAAACGCCTCGCCTAATAATAATTTAATAATTCAAAATAGCAAATCCCCTTGATATATCTTGATATTACACAATATCATCGTCCATCGTCACAACCCTAGTGTGATTTATATTCTGTGAACCAATCTACCAATTTACATTGAAGGTAATCGTGACCCCTGCAGTCACCAGATGGGCGCACATTATAGATGAAGCAGCTGGTGGCTTGTTTGTTCAGACTGATTAAAACTCATGTGCACAGGTGCATTATGGGATTCGGAGTCGGTGTTGCTGTCATATTTGATATTGGCTCATCTCTATCCTCTTGCATTTTCATGCATCTAGAGAATGTGCGTGTCCTTACAGACGAGACTTCAGGCCGTGTCTTTAGATATGTGTGGGTTGAGTTTGTAGGTTTTCGGGTGATCTTAAAAACACAGATGCTCAGTTTGGATAGTTAGTCCTTAATGAGCAGATCAGGCTGCTCTTTTTGGGCACACACAAAATAATGATCATTATTGGTAGGCTATATTTTGATATAAACATGCATTATAACGACTCCACACTGAGAATTCATTTTTTGACTGTGTCAGTTTTTACATTGATTGGACTGTAGTTTCATCTAGCATGTTTTACCCAAAATGGATGCTTTAATGAACAGCTCGTTAAAAAATTACCATTCTGTCATCATTTACTCACCCTAATGTCGTTCCAAACCCGTATGCCGTCCTTTCTTCTGTGGATCTTTACACTTGGCCAGGGATATTATCGTTAACTAAAACCAAACCATAAAAACATTTTCGTTATTTGAAACAAAAAATAAAAGTTTTTTTTAAAAGAAAAGAAAAAGAAAGTAAACTTATTAAGAGCTCAACGCTAAGGACTGTTGTACTTGCCCAGTAAAACAAATTTTTACTTGCCTTCCAAAATGTTCACTTGCCCCAACACACAAAATTAATAAATAAATGAAATAAAATAACATTTTTGTTTGTTTTTGATCCATAATAAGTAAGGTTATGACACTAGCCTAGCCTAATACATAAGTTTATACTGTAATATTGTTAAAGACACTCAGTATTAAAATACTGAGAAAGTGAAAAACAAGAAAGTGATGAAAAGCGTGAGACAGGACATTAGATAAAGCTGTCACATGATGCTCTTTTCCCGTTCCTTTCGCCCTTTTCATGTCAACTTAAACTCAAAAGTCACACTTGCACCCATTCAATATCCTCAGGCACTGACTGCAATCTGCTGCAAACTCCTGTTGAGCCGGAGGATGCGCTGGACGGCCCGGATCTGATGACCGTGTGTGTGTTTGTGTGACCCGACGGCCGTGTGTTTGTGACAGATTGCACAGATATGGCTGGATTTCTTGTGCCATCTAAACATAGAGCTTTTGGCTATAGAGATACGGCCACTTTCATCACATCGGAGACACTTAATAACCCGTTAGTAATCTGATATACAGCTCAATCGTACAATATGAAAGATTTTTGTAATCAATATCCAAAAATCACTTGCACAATGTGATATACACTAGAGCCCGACCGATAAAGGATTTTGAAGGTCAATACCGATACAAATATTTTTGGGTTTTAAAATCCGATATATCGGCCGATATTTTGTTTATTTATTTATTTATTTATTTATTTATTTTAAACTCTACATGATAGTCACAAATTTTGTCATGCTTATTTGAGTTAAGTGAACTTTAATTGTTATTCAAGCGATGACCAACTCAATGAGTGTTGCCAACAGGGACGGTGTAGAGCGCCCTCTGGTGGACAAACTATACAACTCCAACACTCATGACATGGTTCAAGCGTGTTTCGTCTGTTTTTATTTTATTTTTGAAATATTCATTTATCGGCCATTATAACTGCCGATACCGATAGTTTGGAAAATGCCTAATATCGGCCGATAATATCCGTCTGGCTCTAATAATAATGGAATGGGGGATATTTGTGTGTCCTGATAATGCCAAATGTCTGATGTTCCCAGTAAAAAGTGTCCGACATTATTTTAAATATATCTAGTCAGAGTGAAACAGAGCAATATTTATCTAAAATACTTCTGCAGCTTCAGAAATCATGAATGCTGGGTTGTTTTAACCCAATTTTGGGTCAAATATGGACAAACCCAGCCATTGGGTTACATTTTTAAATGATAATTTTAACCCAATAGTTGGGTTTTTCCATATTTTACCCAAAATTGTGTTAAAACAACCCAGCATTTTTAGAGTGTATTGTCCTGTGCTTTGGGTTTCCAGCTCGAAGTCTATTCATTTACACACACAACTCAATACCAAATTTACAGGCAATTAATTATTTCCTCTTAGATTCACACTCACCCGTTTCCTGAATTTTTAAAAGCTACTATATAGCATAAAATAATTGGAACAGATATGTAAAATATGGCAACTTGTGTATTATTTATTTTTGGCTGC
The DNA here is from genome assembly GCA_038021265.1 of Cyprinella venusta. Taxonomy (NCBI): domain Eukaryota; kingdom Metazoa; phylum Chordata; class Actinopteri; order Cypriniformes; family Leuciscidae; genus Cyprinella; species Cyprinella venusta. The sequence continues at coordinate 37,296,345 of CM075869.1, read as the reverse complement.
ACATTTATGTTGTATTTAATGCACTTCTTGCAGAACAGTGATTCCTAAATTGTTTGTTGATCCATTCGAGAACAATCATATTGATAGGCTACTTGATAATGAGAGTTGTAGTTATGGATTTTAATTAGGGCTGTCAAATGATTAATCGCGATTAATCGCATCCAAAATAAAAGTTTGTGTTTACATAATATATGTGGGTAAACTGTATGTAATTATTTTGTATATATATAAACACACACACATGCATGTAAAAATATTATTTATTTATAAAATATTTTTATGTATATATATTATAAATTACATATAAATCTAAATACAAAATATACAAAAAAATATTTCTTAAATATATACAAGCATGTTTGTGTATTTATATTTCTAAAATAATTATACACAGTGCCCCCACATATATTATGTAAACACAAACTTTTATTTTAGATGCGATTAATCGCGATTAATCGTTTTGACAGCCCTAATTTTAATACATATTTCTTTTTTTAATGCATTTTTATGTATTTTTTTATATACTCGTTAGTGTTTTCAAATGCTTAAAATAGTTCATTGTTTCATACCTCACTCTGGGTTAGTGTATATTATTCCTGTGCCATTGAGCGGCAAAATTGTGCACCAATGTTAAATTCTTTATTCATATCATAGCATGTCTTTATTTAGCAGATTTCTCATGCACGCTCAGTGTGTCGTACTCGTAAGCATGCATTTTGCTTCCCTAGTTGAAAAATGGCGCGAGTCAGACCCTTCTGGATGAACCATCTGGATGTTTGATATCTCTGAAGACGTTTCTTGTGCTTTCATCCTCCCAGCGAGGTGCATTTGGGGAAAACAACTCCAGAGTAAGGCATAAGTTTTGCAAAGCTGTTTCTATGGATTACATAATGAGTAGATGAATGCTGGAACTGTGTTTCTGGGAAATGACTTCCGCTTGATTGGGAATACCTTCTGTTTGTATCTGCTGGTGACTTGTTAGTCTGGTGTTTGTTGAACTCTACTGTGCATTATAGCAGATTTCACCAGCCTAAAGGGTAAATTATACGTCTGCCTGCCCTCAAGACCCAATAGTTTCCCTCAAACTGAGAGTATTGCTCTGAAAAGTAGGATTTATGCCATCTGTGATGCCCACTGGGAGAGGAAGTTTAGTGACAACACAGTTTGTTTGGGTCTGTTTCACTGGTTCTTCAGGCAATTGTCCCATATGCGTAGCTTAAAGGGATAGTTCACCCAAAAATGAAGATTGTCATCATTTACTTATCCCGGAGTTGTTCCAAACCTGTATGGATTTCTTTCTTCTGCTGAGCACAAACGAAGATATTTTGAAGAATGTTGGTAACCAAATCTCTGAACTAATGCTGTAAACTATGGGAGTCTAGTTAGGCTTCATTAGCCTAATATGAAGGTCATAATGAACTGTTTTGTAGCTATACAAACAATTAAATTACACTTTTATTTATTTTTATAATAAGAAGATTATATGAAATATAAACATTTAAATGGTGGCCGTCAAAAAAACTTGCCAGATTTATTCAAACATGCATTAAATGTTGAAGAACATTAAGATTATAATGCATATGTAATATGGTGTATATATTTATCAAAACGCTCCTCTCTGGAGTTATTTTTTCTAGCTGACTAACGAGTTTATGTGGGTTTTCTGAGGTAAATATGACGATATTGATTACAAGCTGTTTAACTGACGTCTTTCCACGGTTGAAACGCTGATTGAGTGAATCAATGTGTCATGATCCGGATTTGGATCAGTTGTCCTCTATCTTTAACACACTTTCAGATGCTCATTCATGTTTATTTGGCGCTGTGACTGGTATTATTAAGAGCGATCTCACGCCACAGCGACAAAACGCTATTTATGTTTTTAATTTCTAAAGAAAATGGACGTAATTTGAAAATTGAGACTTTGTTTCATATCAATAGTAACAAAAGACAAATATTATTGTGATTTTTTGGATGCGCACAGCCGCGATACAATGATCCATTCATTCAAATGAAACAGGATGACTAATCGATTCTTGAGATTTAAGAATCGATATCGGTTCGTAAAAATGAGAATCGATTAATATCGAGAAATCGATATTTATTACCCAGCCCTAGTAAAAAGCCAGTTCATGACCCCTTTAAAAACGTACCTCTTCACTGTTGCCTATGTCCCTTGTTGTCTGTTGTTGTGTTGTTTTATTGCTTTTGGTTTTAGAACATTATACAGTGCATTCCTGTGGTTATTATTAATTGTGTTTTACACATAAATTGAGCTTGAGATTGCCTCTGTTCTTCCTCAGATCGACTCCAACGGCCTGAAACCCTCACTCGCTCACCATGACCTCCTCCAGCTCTTTATTTGCCCTGCTCCTCATCAGCAGGTAAGAGGATTCTGTCATGCATCAAACTCATATAATCGTGTTTGACGTTTCTAAATCAGCCTTATAAAAGCGTGGATGAGCTTCTAGAATAGTACGTTTCCGAATTAAGGATGCAATTATTCATCAATTCTTTTAAGGAAAGCTTACCCAAGAAACAAAATGCATATATTCATTCAGCCACATCCTTTAAAAAAGAAATGCATATTTTGATCAATTGTTAACTCCTCACATTAGGTTATGCTAGGGGTGATTTATTTTTAAGAAATCCTCAATGGCAAAATTCATGACTGAAAAAAAAAGTTTTCAGGTGTATTTGGAAATGTTTTAACTAACAACAAGTGGATTTTGATTGGATCTTGAGTAGTGTTGTCACGGTACCAAAATTTCAGTATTCGGTACCAATATTAGTAAAAATTCACGGTTCTCGGTACCAATTTCGGTACCAAAGCTTAGTTTAAATTTACATATATGTAAGTGTTTATCACGGTTACAAGTATGGAAACTGTACATCTGTATTATAAACACTTTAGAAAAAGATTAGATAAAATGACCTAAAATAAACAATAGTATACACTAACACATATTTAAAGTTGTTTGTAAAGTTTTAATCTGTTAACATTTATTTAATGCACAATGAACGAAGTGAACAAACATGAACAATCAAGTGTTTGTATTAAATAACATTTACAAACATTAATTAATGTTGTAAAAATATATTTTTCACTCATTGTGTTGATGTGAATTAAGTAATGTTGATGAATGGTATCTTATTGTAACGTTACCAAACTATACAGGAGATAAAACATGTTTTATTGGACTTGACTGTACTTTTATTTAATCTAAAACTGCATTCATATTTAATTTTAAAAAGGCTTTTTAAACCTTCTGAGTTATAAAGGCAAGAATACACCGTACTGACGTTAAATGACATAAATAGGGATGCATCGATACTAATAGCAGTACTGTGGTGTCGGGTGGATACTACTGTGCTCATGTACTCGTAAAACTACCCCGAAGGCCGTTCATATATCACGCGTGTGTTTTTATTATATTTTTGCGTGTGCTTATTCTTTCCAAAGCGCTTGCTTTCGCGGCGTCTGTGAGTTTTTATTATGAGCGCGCTTGCCTCGTGCCTATATTTGAAATCGCGAATCTGCATGTAATCGGACTCTTATGGCAACGTGACATCAGCCTAATCCAAAATATTTCCATATGTGGCTCTTTCCTCCTTTCGTGTCAACAAGTGGATTCAGAGAGAGAGAGCCGTATCAGCGTTATGAAGAGGACGCAACTGTGACCCTTTCAGACAGCGCGTCTACAACTGGATTAACCTGCTACTCGGTACCTAGAAAAGCTGGTACCGTATTTTTTTTTTTTAGTACCGACTTTGTACCGAAGTACAGAGTTTTTTGACAACACTAATCTTGAGGTAGGGTAAACATAGGCCTATATTAATTGTCAAAATAGTTTTTCCCACTTGTCATCCTTTTGTTACAGTTAAAATAAAATGATAAATACACTGCTGTGGACGTTGTTTACTTCATTAACGTGTTTACTGTGGATTCGGATTTCGGTTTCGGATTCCTAGTTTAAATACCAATAAACTATAATGCAAATAGTGTGGATTTCTTCCATAAAAGGTTGACAGAAACAAAGGTTTATAATCTATTCCAGATGGATGTTGGTGTCAGTGAACTTTGTAAATGTGTAGCGAATAGCAAATCACAGGCAGCAGGAATGACGGGAGCTTTTTTCACCAAAACTGCCTTGACGGTGCGGTTTACAGAGACTGTGAAGCACATAGACCCACGCAAACAAACACACATGTGTGAGGAACGCCTGTAGGCATGATGTGGTGAGATTTATTTATTCTGACACTCACCTAGTTCCCGCAGCGCTTTGAATCAAACTCTTTCATGCCTCGTGTCCCGGCGCTCCAGACTCCAGCAGTTCCTCTGATTATCATCCATAATGGAGGCGAGTGAGCGGAGGCACATGTGGCGGCCTTGCAGATTCACACACACACACACACACACATGGATCAGTGTTTGTAGGATGTTAATTCGGTGAATGACATGGGCTACGTTTCCTCTAGTCTAAAGCGTTGCAGATTTCTAAGTGGTTTCTTATGATGCTTGTGATTAGAAATCCACCAAAATGAAAATATTGCCACATGACATACTTGATGATAACTAATTCATGACTGGTTCAGCTCTGTCTCTCAGTCATATTCACGAATGAGATCTTTAAGGATAATGTGATTGTTTTGTGTCTGGAAGAGATTAATGACCTAAATGGAGATTAGATTAAAACTGCACTTTTTGAGTCAGATTATGTGATTGTTTTAAGCATCAGGACCTTTTTGACTCTTTGAGCTCATTGTCTCTCATGCTCTTTTGTCACGGCAGCTTAATTTCAGGAATTGGATTTTTTGAAGTACCAAAAAATAGAAGTTGGAGACAAAGTGAAATTTAATATTATTCTAACGTCATCCAGTGGTTTGTAGTGCTCAGAAACCAGAGGAACATGTTTAGGTGTTTGTACTACCAAATGACTCACTGTTTATAGCATTAGTTCATTTAGTAGTTTGTTTGTTCGTTCGTTCGTTCAGATTGAATTGGAATCTTGTGAATTGAAATCGAATTGTGAAATTGTGTCAATACCCAGCACTAGGGCTGGGTATCGATACACATGTTCAATATCGATTCGATTTTGATTCGCCAGCTCTCAGTTCGATTCAATTTCGATTCTTGATTCGATTTTCGATTTCGATTCTCGATTCCTGATTTGATTCTCGATTCGACTAAAAAAAACGGCAGTTGTGGTTGCCAGATCTTCACCGTTAAAAATACGGTAGGAACTTTAATGGTTTTACAGACTTAACTTAAAATTTACAGTAACAAACCGTATTTTATTTTCTGATAAAATGTTGATTTACCAATTTATTGACGTATTGATATCTGTTTAAGACCATTGTACCAATCATCGCAGCAGTGAGAGAGTTACATGAGCAATCACAGCTCATCACGAGTGATTACTTATTTAATATAAAGAAGCTGCACAGTGTCATTCACACAAACATTAATCACCATCATGGTAACACACATGAAATTAAAAAATGCAGTAAACATTAATTTAACAACATTAAATGTAATATAAAACCCTAATTTAAATAACTGATTAGAAAAAAATAAATAAATAAAACTATGAGGAACCATGGTTATTTTAACAAAAAAAAATGCATAAAATGTGAAGTGTCACACAGGAAATTGTGGGAATGTCAATTTACGTTTTTTCACTGTAAAATTTACAATGAGTTGCTCTTTTTCACGTTCAAAAACTGTAAATTTAACGGTATTTTACTGTAAAATTATATCACAGTTATTTACCGTATATAGTACGGAAACTTTCCGTTAACCAATTAACAGTTTTGCACTGTGGCATTTTTACAGTATTTTACCGTTAAAATCACAGTTATTTTTTACAGCAACATTTTTATATCACCAATATATATATATATATATATATATATTATAAAGCCAATGGTGTTGGTTTGCAGTGGTAGGCTTAACACGGTATATATGTTTATATTCTAATGCCAGTGTCGTCAACACGTCATCCGCTATAATTAGGTGAATGGAAAAAGACTGACATCTCTCTCTTTTCATACAGATTACATCAACTGAGAATAGTTGCTTATAAAGAGAAATCTTTCATGTCTCTGTGACAAGTATTTAATGAGTTAATGTTTATTTTTCGGACGCGTTTCAGAAAGATTTTTTGCGGAGACAGTCAGAGTGAGCTCAAAGCGCACCCTGTTTATTTTATTTATTTTACAAAAACACAAGGTTTTGATGTTAATAAGAGTGTACACAAAAAAATTATTTAGATTTCATTTATATTAGAGCCAGACCGATATATCGGCAGACGGATATTATCGGCCGATATTAGGCATTTTCCAAACTATCGGTATCGACAGTTATAATGGCCGATAAATGAATATTTCAAAAATAAAATAAAAACGGATGAAACACGCTTGAACCATGTCATGAGTGTTGGAGTTGTATAGTTTGTCCACCAGAGGGCGCTCTACACCGTTCCTGTTGAGTTGGTCACGAGACATACATTGCTTGAATAACAATTAAAGTTCTCTTAACTCAAATAAGCATGACAAAATTTGTGACTATAATTAATAAATAAATAAATAAAATATCGGCCGATATATCGGATTTTAAAACCCAAAAATATTTGTATCGGTACACTCTAAAAAATGCTGGGTTGTTTTAACCCAACGTTGGGTCAAATATGGACAAACCCGAAATGTTGGGTTAAAAATGTAATGTAAAAATTTAACCCAACTGCTGGGTTAGTCCATATTTGACCCAACGTTGGGTTAAAACAACCCAGCATTTTTTAGAGTGTATCGGCCTTCAAAATCCTTTATCGGTCAGGCTCTAATTTAAATGACCATGGGGTTATATTATGGGGTTTAATCTTAGTCTGTTTCAAGTAGTATTATTTCAAGGATTTCTGGTTTTATTTCCTTTTTTACATTTTTTTTTAATTAATTAAGTTGTTTGAATTCAAACCTCCTCGAGCTATTGTATGAGTTATTGATCCAGCCGTATTACTAGATTAGTCTGGATATTACCAATAGTGTTGGCTTTTGTAAGTCACTTTGAATAAAAGTCTGTTAAATGCATAAATGTAAATGTTTAAAGTTTATACGAATCAGAGTGAAATGTATGGCATCGTGGAAAGTCTCCGCAGTTCAGTTTGCTCCAGAACTGCAGACAAACGTTTAATTCAGTGAAGGAAACTCGGTCTCGGTCATTTTTATCATGCGTTATCGTTTGGCACCGTGATATCATGTACTGTACATTGTCATGCCACTCGTTAAATGAAACGAATAGCGACGGTCTTGAGTGAGTGTTTCCCCTCCGGCCGAGAATGAGCTTAACCAGCTCTGCCAGCAGTCTCTGCGAGGGGTTCAGATAAGCTCCGGCACAGATAAGGTGGATTAATATGAAGTGAAATTTTAAAAGCTTCTTGTGTGTGGCGTAACACACAAAGACAGAAACATACACTCGTTCACATGCTAGCATACGCGTGTGAGGATGACTCGAATCACTTTAGCCCATAGGACAGATGAAGTCATATATATAGAGTGTACAAATGCAGTTGGGGTTGAAAGCCTTCTTCGGGGAAAAAACATAAAATAACTACATACTGAGTTGAACAATTAATATTAAGAGGATTAAAGGGATTAGAAAGAGCAGCACTGCAAAATATGATGTTCTTCCTCAGTGTTTCTGTCTTGTTCATATCTAAACAGTCTTAAATCAAGACTGGCAATGCACAATAAATATTTGCAAGAATAAATATTTGCCAACGGGGTCAAAAAAGATTATTTTTCTGAACCCGTTGGGAGATATTTTGTCTTGTTTTTAACTATAAACTCAAGTAATATAGATTTTTTTTCTTAAGAAAATGACTTAACATCTTAAGTTTGTTTCTCCAGTAAATGTATCTTGAATCAAGAATGGTTAAGAATGTCAACCAATCAAAAAGAACGTAATTTTCAGAATTACATTTTCAACTTATTACACCAACAATCATAAGCAACACACAGAAATAAACTTTTGAGACATTTGAAAACACATCGACGCCAAAGCAATGTGATCCCGAACAACATTCTGTAAACAAACTCTTTGTTTTATTTTGTAAATAAACTATTAAAAATGCAAAATACCTCATTTTTATCAACATTACCATCTCTTGCATTTGTTTTTAACTGTTCAATATTTAAAAAGAAAAAAAAACATGAAAAAAATTATGTTTTATGGTTACATTATTTAGGATTCAAACTATCCTGATGTAAGACATTATATTTATTACATTTCTATGTTCTTTTATCTGCTCGATTCCCAACCTTAACCTTATTGCATGGACATTTGAATTCTATAAATCACAGTTTAAACTTGTAAATGGACAATTAATGCAATTTCCCCATTTAAAATTTCCCATTGGACTTTTTTTTAAAGAGGTGAGCTTTTACAGCTCTATTTTTAATAAGTCTTAAATCAACCAGAAGATTTTTTATTTCTAAAAGAGGAGTTCAAATAAGAATCTAGCATATTAAAGTGAAACTCGCATGAAGGCTCTTTCTGAGATTATACTTGATGATTTATTGTGTTGAGTGTTTCCTGCTCAGAGGGTTTCATGATGCAATGGGTTTCATCACATTTTGACCTGAAAAAACCTCTATATTCTTATATTGAGCTCTTCAGAAAAGCTTTCCTGTTATGTGAACATTGTATAAAGGGAGAGTAAGTTGTTTGCTCAATGTAGAAGTCACTGTTAAAATGCTAGGATGTCGTGGACATCGTACTCTTTCCGGTAAAAAGTAGTGTAACTACTGAAAATTTGGTAATGAAACATAGTTCCTTTTTCAATTCAGCGAAACGTTACTTTTACCGGGGAAAAATATGACAGCGAGCTGTTCACTTTTCATAATCAACATAGATGGGGAAAAAAACAACATTATAATATTTTAACAAATATGAAACTAAATGCGCTTATTTAATGGCACGTACAGTAGGCCTAGACTCTCTATCTGTACAAATTGCTGCACATTCATTTAATTCTGAATTGTACACTCATAAGTTGAAAGGCATGTTTACATGCATAGTAAATCTCTAACGTTTATCAAGTTCATGGATAATTGTGCATGCATTTATTAATCATTATGATACTAAAATCATAATAAAGCAGGCTATACTATGTACAAAAAATCAGATGAGCCCAGAATATGAACGCAACGTGTTTGATTACACGTTAAGTATTTTTCCTCCCATAGAAAACCATTGTAAGAACGCTTAATTTGGCTCAATGCAGATTAGAAATATTATGTTGAAAAAATGTTTTGGTCTTTCTATGCTTTCTTTCTAGCCCCTCCCTAGCTCCGCCCATGCATATGTCTATCTATTAACGGGCATTTCTTCATAAATATTCAAAATTTTGATAAATGCATTATGCGTAGTAGAACTTTGTCGGCCTACTCATTTAGGAACAGATATTGGGTTCGGCCCAAAGTCAAGCAACAGCAACATAAAAAAGTAACGAGTAACGTAAAAAGTTACTTTCCAAATGGGGTAACTAAGTAAAGTAACGGATTACTTTTCTTTAAGAACACTACTTTTTAAAATAACTTCCCCAACACTGGTCGTGGAGGGGTTAAGTGCACTGATATGCAGTTTCTAAGGTGTGCTAGGTTGTTGCTAGGGCGTTGCTAGGGTGCAGGATGAACTTCATACAGAAGTTCAAATGCTTAGTGTTTTGAAACCTAATGATCAGGATGAGCAATAGTAATAGGCAACTAGAATGTACATTTCCAGAAGAAAATGTGAAGTGGTGCTTGCAGTGGCAAAACTCACCACCCGGTTGCTAGGGTGTTCTGGGTGGTTGCTACGGTGTTCTGGTTGGTTGCTAGGTGATTGTTAGTTGGTTGCTAGGGTGTTCTGGGTGGTTGCTAGGGTGTTGCTAGGGTGTTCTGGGTGGTTGCTAGGGTGTTGGTAGGCGGTTGCTAGGGTGTTCTGGGTGGTTGCTAGGATGTGGCTAGGTGGTGTTTGCAAAGTCACTGTGTTTTGGAAGATTGATCCAAACCGTTCCAAGCTCCCATTTCTATAAATTATCCTCAAAAGTATACTGTAAGTAACCCCCCCGCTTTTAAACTTTTAAAATGAGAGCAGTTGCTATAGCAACCATCCTGTGGGATTCTCTAATGCACTGCACAGATATAGCCAAACATAGTTTGCATTCACTCAAATTATTATTTTTCTGCGATTTCTTTAAGCAGATCATGCCGCCAGCTAGATGGTTTAAAAATAAAAGCTCAAGGTTTATTATTTTTTCCCAATTTTAACTGCTTTTGTGGATGTATATTATATTTAAAATATATATTGAGTGATATATCATGCATTCTTTCACCACATCATTAGGGTAAAAACTTCTACTTCGCATCTCCTGCACTGAAACACTCCAAGAGGCCTGTGCTGAATAATCTCACTAATGTAGTCCAAGCATGAAGACGAATCTCAGACCGTCCTCGACATGTTTGAAGAGTGTTGGGCTGATGTTTACACTCGGGTCTCTCTCAGGAGCACTTACTGACATAAAGGATTCTGTTATTGCTGAATTAATAAGCAGAAATATTCCCTCTGAATGCTTGACCTCTCTGGCACACAATCTTCCCTTTCCCTCTGTGAAAATGAGCTGTCAGTGTGTCCAAACTCAGCGTATATGTGGAAATGTGTTTAGGCGCTATTGTTCCCTGTATAGGGGTATTATATATAGTAGTGAATCACAAAGGGATTTATTGTGGCACACTCCTGCAGGGTTCGGTTAACCCTCTGGGGTTGTTCATTTCAGAGTCACACTCGGGGTGTTCGGGTCCAAATGGACCCAAAGGCCGGGATTCATATTTAAAAAAAAAAAAAAAAAAATCATGATTTTTTTTTTTACTAGTTTTTTTTTTATAATATTTTTCTTTTCTTTTTCGGTGTTTTGAGAAAATGTCAAAAATAAAAAAAAATTATAATTAGTGTTAATGCAATAATTGTGACAAAATGTCCCCCCATTGAACATAATAGAAAAAATATTTTAAAAATATATATATATTTTTGTTTTTTTTAAAGCTGTATTTCATTTTAGAGTCAAGCTTAGGCCTCATAAAAGCAATTTTTGAAATGAGATGGATGCCATCTGGTGGACAAACTGAGCATTTTAAATATGCAAAACACATGTATAATCTGAATTTTTTTGGTGTGTTTGTGTATAAAAGTGTGTTTGTGTGTGTGTGTGTGTGTGTGTGTATCGATGTGTCTGTTTTGTGTTTGTTTTATAGATTCACCCCTTCACTGCTTTTTTTCAAGATCGTGGCTGATTTGTAGATTGCACGCACAAATATTACATATTTTATGCTAGGTTGTTGCTTGAGCGTTGCTAGGGCGTTGCTAGGTTGTTGCTAGGGCGTTGCCAGGGTGCAGGACGAACTTCATACACTCTGACACTGTAAAAAACATCCACATCCACATGAATCTCTACCTTAGTTGTTGTAATTCTGTTTGGTGCCACTAGGGAAGCTTTAGACGCATTAATCTGAGATTGTGGAGTCATTCAAAGCTATTTAGTCAATCTTCTAAGTTCAATTTGATTACACACACACACACACACACTCTCTCTCACAGAAATGACCAGACACGTGCAATCTGAGCATCTCTAGTTCTCCGATCTCTGCTGCATAACGAAAACTCTCAGAAAAGTGTGTGTTCATGAGTACTCCGGCAAGTCAACAGGCTCAGAAACATCTATGAAATTAAATCTGAATTGCCTGGCAATCAGTGAACAAACAGACACGGATAAGACCACATCTGCTGAAACGCACTTAGACAGGTGAGAGGGACGGATTACGCCACATGTGTGGATTTTGACTGTAGACACGTTGGATTGTTTTGGTGCGCATCCAAAAATTACCACCCTCGCTTTCGCCTGCACTGTCGCTAAGCACTGATAGCATTCAGACGGCCTTTAAGACTCGCAGACCGTATAAGATTACCGTCTGTACGACACCATTTTATAACAGTCTCTCTTCTAGAGAATAAAGAAACACTGCGACTGTCACTGAAAAACCATAAGCTCAGATCAACGAGGCCTATGATCAATCAGCTCCAAAATGAAATACAAAACCGTTCGCAAAGACCCGCCCCCTTTAGTTACTGTTGCTGTGTCCGACTAGCCACGCCTCTTTCACACCGTGTTCTCACGCAGACAACACACTGACAGACCGGGCTACTTTTGATATGAAACAAAGCCTCAACTTTCAAGTTGTTAATTTTTGGATAAATCAGTCAGACTAGTTAAATAGTTGAGTTTTAGCGTTTTTGAATCCATTCAGCTGATTTTTAGAAGAATATCAGTAATCAGACAGTTTCTGCTCTCATTGATTTCTATAGTATATTTTTTTCCTACTATGGAAGTCAATGAGAGCAGAAACTGTCTGGTTACTGATATTCTTCTAAATATCAGAAAATCGACTGAATGGATTAGAAAACGGTAAAACTTAAATGTTTAACTCTGGGGGAGTGGTCAAATGAGCCTATTTCCAAAAAAAGTGGAGTATCCCTTTAAGAGAACTATTCATCAGCATTGATTGGTCCCATGTTGTAAGATATCAGTCATTTGTTTGTCATGGAAATTCATAGTATTTGTTTCCCTTACAAACATTTACATGATTTTTAAATAATTTAAAATTAGCTATGGCCGTCATCTCATTCTGTCATGGTTTTATTGTAGTAACTGGATGTGTATTTTGACAGACAATGGCATTTATAGATATTTTATTTATTATTTATGTTTTTTATTTCTGTTAAGATGTTTTTTACTACTACTACTAAGTCACGAGAACCATTATTCTTCCATATATATAATATATAATAATATTATATAATAATTATATTAATAATTATAATTATATTATATATATTATAATTATTATATTATAATTATAAATAATAATATTATATATGGTTAATAATATTATATATATATATATATATATATATATATATATATATATATATATATATTTAAGTTTATCATAAAAGCAAATAATACTTCAATCCTAAGTATGTACATATAAATATAAATAAACATGTACATACAATACATTTAGTATATGAGAAAAACCATCAAAAAATACATTACAAATATAAATCATAACTATCAAAATTCTTAAATATATACATACACAAATTTTGCATGAGTGTACTGGGAAAAAGATTTTTCGAAATTTACCAAAAAAATACTATTTAAATTTTTCTACTTCAAAATTTCATGTTTAATTTCTGAGTGAAAATAGTTTCTCCACCAGTGTGTGTGTATGTTTCAGGGTGTGACAGTCCGTGTCTGGCTGTCTCCGGTGTGTTTAAAGGGTTGTCAGTGTGTGTCGGCGCTGATGCTCATGACCTCCTCGGCACCTCTAATGATGAAAGAGTCAGAGTAATGATGCGGGGAGAAAGTGGCTCTGTTTTGCGATGGAGATTTAGGTCAGATGCGGAGATTCAATGCATAAATGCATTTCCTAAAATGTTCACAGTAGTTCACTCTTCAGGAAGTCAAACTGACTTATAGTGACTCTGAATTATTAAACTTTGAGGACGTGTTTTAATTAACATACACAGTAAAAAAAAAAAAAAAAAAAAAAAACATGGGTTATTTGTTTAACCCAACCGTTGGGTTACACATATTGGGTCAACATTTTGGGTTATTTTTATTAATTGTGTAATTGCGTTATTAATTGTATACAGAGAAATGACACACTTGCCCTTGTCATGTTGAGATCAGTAAAGTGTGTGAGGCACAGTGTGTAATGAAGTCGCATATTATATCTTCCATAAGGGACAATATTTGCCCTCTGGAATTAATTTCCAGGGTCATTTTTTGTTTGTAAGGTCAATTTTCACATGGCATGCGTGTATTGCACAATGTTGTGTAATGTAAATAGCCTACAAACAGGAATTCATTACAGGGAGGGCTGCAATATTCTTGATTGCCCCTGATATTGTTGTAATAATTATTAGTATTAATTACATAAAACTTGTTTTTGGGAAACAGTGTTTATTGATTATTGCTTTTTACACATTAGAAAATCAAGACTTCACATTGTTTATTTTATTAGCATAAAAAAACTGAATTTCTTCATCATTGGTGACTGGTGTAAACCTCTGTGATTGGCCGCTGCATTCGAACGCTCGACAGAAACGCGTTTGATTGGTTCTAATTTTTATTTCATTTATTCGGTTTGGTCTGTCTAATTCATTTTTATTCTATTGTATATTTTTCCCATTTTTATGCATAATCCTCTAAGATCATATTTACTTTCTCGCTGGGAAAATAATAATTGCAAGCATTTAGGAGTTTTATTATATTCGACTTGGTAAATAAATTTTAACGTGTACAAATCAACTAAATCATAAAACTTCAAAAAATTTTGATAGATGAAACAGTAAATTACTTGGTGAATTGTAAGGTGCATAGTTAATTAATCTGACAACCTTCTTTTGTAATAAAAAAATTGGATTGGTTCTAATTTTGTATGTATTTCCCCAAATTTCAATACCATACCTTAAGTATGGCGTGACAAGTGAACTATAAAGTAAATGTAATGCATTTTTACTCAAAATATACTGCAACTTGCAACAAAATTGCAATCGTTTTTGATACTTTCTTCTGAACGTTAAAAATATGCAGTTTCCATGTCATTTTACAATCAATAATTACTCCGAGAAATTTTATATGATTTACTCTTTCTAATGTATTTTCATTAATGGTAATCCTGATCTCATTATTTAACTCTTTATTACTAAATACCATGAATTTTGTTTTATTTAAATTTAGTGACAATTTATTCAAATCAAACCAATTCTTTAGTTTATACAATTCAACACAAGCTCAAGCATGCAAAAATACACAAAAATAATGTTGTTTTTTTAATGCGACATGCAAAATCTATATTTAATGCAGCAATCCACACTTTATTTCCACATTTCTCTTTAATCGCAATAGTCGTAATGAATTTTGTTTGCCCAATTGAATTTTTGGAGGGTATTTTTGTTCATTTTGGTGGCCCCAATCCTCCAATATCTTCTTTTTAATGGGTATAAAAGAGCATGTTGTTTGTTGCCAAGCTAGTGTGAGTGTGTTTAGTGTTCAGAAGTGGCTGTGCATCATTACACCGACGTCTTTTGTGTAATGCATCTTGCATAGCCCTGTTTTTGCAGATGCATTTGAACTTAATGGCTTTGCCAAATCATTCCAGCAGATTCTGGAGAAATAAATCCTATTTGCAGATGGATCCATCCGACAGTGACCCGATGAGGTGCTGTCAATCTCACAATCCCATCATCCTGACAGACACGGGTTGATAAGCCGCGTTTCGTTGCAGTCCGATCTGAAATGCTGCTTTCATGATTGAATTCATCGACCGCTTCTCTGTTTTCTAAAATGAATCATTAGGAAACAACAGGAGCTGTCACATTTGCTTTTAGAAGTGCTGCTGTTTTTAATGTGTGCGTCTCATAAAACCTGTCACAAAATCTGGCTCATTTTTTATCCGAAATCAAAGCTGTTTTGTTTATAAGAGCATTTTCTGAAATGCATAATGCATATTATATGCCAAAAACATCACGCTCACTACTGTAATTATAAAGCATTATTTAAACAATGAAGTGTTTTTAGATCTAGCTAAAATAGGGTTTATGCTAATTTGATAATTAAAAAAAAAACAACTGAAGTAAAATCATTGTTGAGAACTGAATTATAAAGAAATGCAAAACAAAAATATTTTTATGCTGAAATAGGCTTTTTATTTTTCTTTCTAAAAAATATTAATATAATTTCGGTAAAACTAGTTTATGGTCCAATTCTCACTATTAATTAATTGCTTATTAGCATGCATATTGATATTACTAGGATATTGGCTGTTTATTAGTACTTATAAAGCACACATTAATACCTTATTCTGCAAGACCATACTCTACATCCCTTAATTTAACCATTAATAAGCAGTAGAGCCGACCGATGAAGGATTTTGAAGGCCGATACCGATACAAATATTTCTGGGTTTTAAAATCCGATATATCGGCCAATGTTTTATCTATTTATTTATTTTAAACTGGATATGATAGTCAGAAATTTTGTCATGCTTATTTGAGTTAAGAGAACTTTAATTGATATTCAAGCGATGTATGTATCGTGACCAACTCAACGAGTGTTGCCAACAGGGACGGTGTAGAGCGCCCTCTGGTGGACAAACTATACAACTCCAACACTCATGACATGGTTCAAGCGTGTTTCCTCCGTTTTTATTTTATTTTTGAAATATTCATTTATCGGCCATTATAACTGTCGATATCGATAGTTTGGAACAGGGGCGTCACTAGGCCCTTTTTAGGGGGGCTTCAGCCCCCCTAAATTTATGCCCAGCCCCCCTAAAAAATTGTGATTAATATGCTACACAATTTCGTGTTCTTGTTTTTATCAGATTCAGCGCGTTCTACATCTTAAATCAGTGGCGCCCAGCAGAGAGCACGTCAAAAAGAGAGGAAATTGTGTGTGTTTTCATCTGAGCCCATTGGTCTGTCACTGCTCGTCAATGTCAGAATATTTGAGATGACTAATCAAATCAAAGTAGGCGGGCTTTACAGTACATTCACAGAAGCTGAGCGCGAATATTAGCAGCACGACTCGACTTCAGTGCACGGGCAAGTGCGAGATATAAGTGCGAGATGTAAATAGCTAAACTTATAACGTTATATATTTGACAGTTTTTTGAGGTCATAAATGTTAAACGAATCAAAACAAAAAATTATCAGGAAAACTAGTTTCATCTAATTTCGCCCTTTTGAACTGAAACTAGGCACGTCAGCCTAATGTAATTCGTTTAATGTCATTGTGAGACAAGAAACGTTAACAAATCCGTATAATGAATGTGTACATATTGAAAATAATACAAATTGTAGTAAATAAAAAAAGCTCAGCTTTAGGATGGGGAGAGAAAGGGCACGATGAGGAGACAAGCGAGATGAGGAGAGAGCAGGTATTGACAAATACTGACATAGTTTTAAAGTTATTTCTTTCTTTTTTTTTGGTCTTTAAACGTCTTGAAATGCACATATCAGAGATTAAAAAAATTTAACCCCCAAACCTCCACCTCAAATGTAGGACCTCTTTGGTTATAAAACCCTGCCCACGGCCCTGTATAGGCATCAGAATCAGAACCAGAAAGCGTTTTATCCCAAGTGAGCTTTGTTTTTGTTTTTTTTACAAAAATGAAAAGCCTAATTATCAGTCAAAGCTCAACTTTAGGAGGGCAAGAGACAGGGCAAGAGAAAAACATAGAGAAAAGGAGTGTGATGAGGAGAGAAAAATAATCAGCTGCCCACTGACATGGTTTTATAAAAAAATAAATAAATAAATAAAAAAATGCCTTCAAAACATCTTAAAATGGACATAATAGTTCAGAGAATCCAAAATTTTCTCGGGGAAACCCCGAACCCGAACTACCACAACTCAAATCCAGGACTACAGTGAAAATCCTGCAATTGCATGGTAATGAAAGTGAGCATTAGACCCTAAATTAAACGTTTACCTTGTTTTTTTTTATTTAATTTTTTTAATCATACCCTACATTGGGGGCTAAGCCCCCCTAAAAGGAAAATCCTAGAATCGCCCCTGGTTTGGAAAATGCCTAATATCGGCCGATAATATCCGTCTGCCGATATATCGGTCTGGCTCTAATAAGCAGTAATTAGAAGTTTGAGGCAAAAGTGGTCGTTAATAGTGAGATTAGGACCCTGATCTAAAGTGTAACATGTTTTGGTCTTTGATTTTGGAGTGAATTGTGACCTGGACACTGTCTTGTGAGATTCACCCTGATATGGGGAAATTGAAGGTCATGTTAGGATTTCTAGTGTGTGAAATCAAAGCCAAACGCTGTCAGAAACAGAGCTGGAGAGGTTCCTTCTCATCCCACACACACACACACACACACACACACACGACACCACAGGCCTGGCAGAACAACAAACGCTCTGATAAAACGCTCCGCATCCGCTGACACTCATTGACACACACACACACACACACACACACACACAGAGAGCAGTCTATGGCTCGTTTACTGGCTACGTTTACATGCACAACTTTTGTTTCAATCGGACTGAATTCACTCTGATTGAATCTGGATGTAGTTTACATGAACACTGAGCATGTGATCGGGTTGATGTGTATAATATAATATTGTATAATAAGAGCTCAGAAAGAAATGTGTCAAGTTGTGTTGGAGATCTCGATGTGAACACACACATTTCTCATCACATGATCAAACTGTCTGAGCTGCTTTCTTTTTTTAATTTGATTGCACGTAAGCATAGCCACTGATGATCCTGACTAGCTTTCCTCGTAGGGAAACTCACCTCATGCAACCCCTGCAAAACCTGACAAGGTGGAGGAACATTTGAGGAAACCAGGCTTGATTTTGTAATGTATTGTGTGTCTGTTTAGTTGCACAGCTGGAAACTCAGATGCTTTTATAGCTCGACAGACTAATGGAGTTTCTCAGATGTTTGTCCTGAAATGTATTTTTAGAAGAAGTATATATAGACCCTAACGAGGTGGTTGTTAACAGTACAGTAAGCGGTTGTGATGTTGAGATGTTTTGATCTTGGAACAAATATAAATGTTTGATTTCATTGAGTGGCCCGTCTCCTCCTCAAACGCTCTGGCACATTCACATCTGCAGTATTTCTCTTTATTCCTCAGGATTTGAGGCGGCGACACCATCATTTGGAGTTTTTTGTTGTTGTCGAAACAGAGACGTAATTTATGTCCCTAAATTAATATTTTTGTTTCCGTCACAGAATAAAACATTTTAAAAGATAATTGCGACTTTTTATCTCAGAATTGCGTGTTATAAAGTCAGAATTGTCAGATATAAGCTCGTAATTGCGAGAAATAAACTGCAATTCTGATATCTTTTCTCAGAATTGCAAGTTATAAAGTCCAATGATAAGGAAAAAATTGCATTTGTATCTCACAATTCTGACTTTACAACACGCAGTTGCGACTATATCTCACAATTTCATGTTATAAAGTCAGAATTGTAAGATATAAATACAATTCTGAGTCAGAATTAAAAATGTATTTTTCGCAATTCTGACTATCACACAATTACGGCTTTAGTAGCCTATATCACAAAATTTTGACTCAGTATTCAATTCGTCACATTTATTTCTATAGCACTTTTCACAATACACGCCGTTTCAAAGCAGCTTTACAGAAAATGCACATTACAATAGCAAGTTTACATTTCGCAAATTTAATTCAAATTCAAAGAGTTGCAAGATAAAAGTTGTAATATGATAATTGTAAAATGGCATTTATGAAATCTCAATACCTGCAATATAATTACATTAATTTGCAAACGTGCTTAACGTTTATTTTACTGTCAAATTATAAATTTGCTGGTTCAACATTTTGAAATGAAGAAATTAGGACAGCTGCCATAAAAAAATAATAATTACTATAAAATATTATTTTACAATGAAATATTACAGTAATACTAGGGCTGTCAAATGATTAATCACGATTAATCGCATCCAAAATAAAAGTCTGTGTTTACATAATATATGTGGGTGGACTGTGTATAATTATTTTGTATATAAATACACACACATGCATGTATATTTAAAAAAAAATATTATTTATATATAAAATATTGATATTTAAATGTAATATAAATTATATATAAATCTATATACGGTGTATACATAAAAATATTTCTTAAATATATACAAGCAAATGTGTGTATTTATATATAATTTTTTAATTATATATAATTTTTTGTTGAAAATGACACATTCAAACACAAAACGACCCATCAAATGTTACCGCCAGTGTGTATTGTCTAAGTACTGAGGTTTTTGCATTCACATAAGGCTTAATGTCTGACATGATGTAATATAAATTACTTAGATGATCTAAGTAAAGCCCATACTATAAATGACTAATAAAATTCAAGATTATTGTTTCAGTGAAATGTAATACAAAGGCAAAGGAAATCGATATTAATCAACCTTTTACTAGCCGAGTTAAAATTACTATTATTTTTTGTGAAGTTTACTTAATTCCATATTCCAAGTAAATTTAACTTAAAGATTTCTAATTAAAGCTAATGATAAATATGTTTAGGTTTTTACTTGGCAAATCTTTGTAAATCTACTAGCATTTTCTGAGTGAGATAGTTTAGCAAGGTTTTTTCAAGTAAATCCTACTCCAATTTTTTTACAGTGAATAATGAGTGTGTAAATGTGTTCATATTCGTCTGTTTCCCCACACGCAGGTTTTTGGAGAACTCTCTGCTCAGCGCCGAAGTGAAGGATGGAGAGATTCTTCCTCCGACCATCCAGAAGCTGATGAAAGGATACAACAAATACCTCCGGCCTTTCTTTGACAGTAAGGACGTAATGAATGTTTAATGTGTCTGTGTAGGCGCCTCCTTTGAAAACAGATTGATTGATGCTCCATTATATTACAAATGTGCATTATAAATGTGATTAAGCCACAGCATCATCAGTCAGAGAGACACTTAGGGCAAGTGTCGTAATACATGATAACAACATGCGTTAGCTAACCCTAGAAGAAGACTGTTCATTTTACTTACTGTTGGCTAGAGGAGAACTGAGCGACTTTTTTTTGCTTCTGGCTTTTGGTTTGCTTAGTTGGGTACATTAAATTTAATATTCAACAATATTATTGATCTGCTGCACTGACACCATTATATCAGAGCTGAACTGAGCTGGACGATGACATCACGGTTTTCTCCAGAGCGGCTTTATATATAAATGAACTAAATTAATATATTTTTTACAACAAAAATTAACCATCACTGAACTTTCTTAAAGGAGTAGTTCACTTTAAAAAAAAAACTTTTGCTGATAATTTACTCTCCCCCGTGTCATCCAAGATGTCCATGTCTTTCTGTCTTCAGTCGAAAAGAAATGAAGGTTTTTGATGGAAACATTCCAGGATTTTCTCCATATAATGGACTTCAATGGGGACCAAACGGTTCAAGGTCCAAAAGACAGTTTCAGTGCAAACTGTTCAAAATGAACAATGAACAAATGAATCTTTTTTTCATGTCATTTAGTTGATTCAACGAACAAAATGAATGAGTTGACTCAGAAAAAGATTCGAACAGGAGAGTCACGAACGCTCATCACAGAACAGAGCAAGGCGAGCATTTGAGCTTATAAAACTTAAACTTTGTTATTTAATTATTAATCATTTAGCTTGATAAGACCCTTATTCATCGTCTGGAATCGTTTAAAGCCCTTTGAACAGTTTGCACTGAAACTCTCATTTTAACCTTGAACCGTTTGGTCCCCATTGAAGTCCATTATATGGAGAAAATCCTGGAATGTTTTCATCAAAAACCTTCATTTCTTTTCGACTGAAGAAAGAAAGACATGGACATCTTGGATGAGATGGGGGTGAGGAAATTATCAGCAAAAGATTTTTTAAAGTGAACTACTCCTTTAAGCCGGGCTGTAATGATATTATTTTCCTGTTATCTCTGTAAAGCTGCGCTGAAACACTCGGTGTTGTAAAAAGCGGCATGTCAATAAAGCTGACTTGACTTCAAGTAATGAAAATAAATCCGAGACCCCTCAGAGGTCGAGACGAGTGACACACACGTGCCTCTCCTCGACTCCTGTTGTAAATTATTGATGTTTGTCTGTCGTTTCTCCAGCCGTCTGGTCTCTTTCTTCCCTCTCTGCTCCACCAGAAGCTCTTTTAAAAGTTGCGCTGGTCTGTTGTGTCGTATATCCGAGCGAAACGCTTCTGGAGCCAGAACAAATGTGGGCGGGGCTTGATTTTGTCCGTGGGGAATTGATTGGAAGGTTGTGGTTTGCTATTGGTGGATCTCATGTGAGTGACATGTTATAGCCCCGCCCACATCACCAAAGAAGAGAGACTGGATGAGGAACTTATTCTGATTCAAGATTAGCAGCAACATGTTTTAAAACAATGTGCTTTAAAGTCTTTAAAAAGTAAATGTATCCCTTAAAACTCATCTTTGATTTTTTCCTACTTCAGCCATTAAAATATCTTGAATGTAACTTGATACCCTCGCCTCATTTATTGTTGATTAAGCATCTGTTTAATGAGACAAAAACTCCAGGACAGTTTGCAGCTGGTCTGAAAGCAATCGGCTGTTGATCTTGCTCTTATATTATAATGCAGCTGCTCGTCTCGGAATAAATCGTGCCGTCGCTGGTGAATCCAAAGGGACAAATACTTCAATAAAGTGAAACTCATTGCCTCGGTTCAGCTGCTCTACTCTATTGAATCAGCTCAAACGTGTACAAAAAAGAAAGAAAACAGTGATGAGAGCATTTTTGATTATTGCCTCAGCAAACACTGCTGTTTTTTTGTTAATTTGTCCTCTAAACTGTTAATGTAAATCATCTACATGGCTCTGACTCACTGTTGGGCTGATGTAAAGACTTTAGAGGAATAAAACATATTTGCTTTCCACATGATCCGCTTTAATGAGCCGAGAGTTTCGCTCCCAGGGTTTCCATCTTTAACAGCGATGCTCAGGATGATTATGCGATGTTGAAATGCACATGATATTTACATGCCTTCTCTGTGTTTAGATGGTCCTGTCACGGTGGGCATGAGCTTAGACATCGCCAGCATTGACACGATCTCAGAGATCAACATGGTGAGAGGAACACACATATGATGGGATTATATACAGTATAAGATATTTTTTACGGCAGTTTACATTAACTTGAATATTCTTGTTTGCTGTTTAGTGAGTATTTTATTTATTGCTCATACTTGTGGTTAAGAGTTAAGTATTATTATTATTATTATTATTATTATTAATAACAACAGTCATTAAAAAATAATAACAATTATATGACTAATGATAATGAATAATGGACAATAAATAATGAATTTAAAAACTACTTATTATTTTAAAAAATCCACACATTTTTAATCCACAATTATAATGAATAAAAAATATTATTAAAAATATTTATTATTACTATTGTTTGTTTATTATTAAACGTAACACAAATAATAATAATACAAAATTGAATTTTTATAATAATAAAAATTATTATAAAATAATATTTGCTAATTATTTATATTTATAATAGTTATCATAGTTTGTTTTTATTTTCAAATGACATCAGTACTAAATAAAATAACAATATTTGTATTATTATTTCTAGTATTAATATTAGTTTAACTTATTAAATTTTTATTATTATTGACATTTTAATTTCCAAATTACAACAATGAAAAATAAATATTTATTTATTATTACTTACATTTGTTTATTATTAAATATAATAATACTAATAATAATTAAAAATGATATTTAATTTTTAAATTTTTTTATTATTATTTATTTTAATTGTATTTTTATTATTTATTTTTTTATTATTATTTATTATTATTATTATTATTCATTTTATTATTATTATTATTATTCAAATAGTAGTTTTATATAATTTAATAATGTTATTATTAAAATTACAGAAGAATAATGCTACTAGGAATTAATTATTAAAAAATATTTATTTATTATTACTTATATTTGTTTATTATTAAATATAATAATACTAATAATAATTAAAAATTCAATTAATAGTTTTATATAATTTAATAATATTATTATTAAAATTACAGAAGAATAATGCTAACTACTAGTAATTAATTATTAAAAATATTAATTAATTAATATTATATAATGATTATATATATATATATATATATAATTTATTTATTTATTTATTTTTTAATAATAATTCGGTGTTTGATTGCAGGATTACACGGCCACCATCTTCTTGCGGCAGCGCTGGACGGACGAGAGGCTGGTGTTCGAAGGCAATAAGAGTCTGAGTCTGGACGGGCGTCTGGTGGAGCTGCTGTGGGTCCCGGACACCTTCATCGTGGACTCCAAGAAGTCCTTCCTCCACGACATTACAGTGGAGAACCGACTGATCCGGATCTTTCCCAACGGAACGGTTCTCTATGCCCTCCGGTGAGGTTTTTCCCTGCTCTAGTGTTGTCAAAAGTACTGACAGAGAGTGTCTAATAAGGGGAGAACGTCCACTCTCAGTAAACGTCCGGCTCCTGCACTGGCTGCAGTTCCACTCTGACTCCACATGAGGGCGCTCACATGACAAGTGGTCTATGGAGATGTACCCCTCAAAATCCAATTTTCTCAGGATATAATTTTTTGTCTAGTAATTTGAATGTTGTATTCAAAACGGTGTTAGATTAGAAGACGTCATTCACACCGTACGACCAGAGACCTGCTTTACGGCAATTCTCATTGACTTCCATAGTAGGAAAAACAATACTATGGAAGTCAATGAGACCAGAAACTGTCTGGTTACTGATATTCTTCTAAATATCAGAAAATCGGCTGAATGGATTCGAAAACGGTAAAACCCAACTGTTTAACTCTGGGGTAGTTGTAAAATGAGCCTATTTCCAAAAAAAGTGGAGTATCCCTTGAAGTCCTATTGGACCTAATTGTGGTTGTAGTTCCACCAGAGTTCCACTGGGGGGCGATCGTCGAGTGCATGAGTGAATGGGAGTCTATGGGGCTAGACGGCTAACTGTGTCTCTTTCACCCGATTGCCGTTGAGAAATCCTCAAAAAACGTATTTCTTTTCGACTGAAGAAAGAAAGACATGAACATCTCGAGTGACGTGGAGGAGAGTAAATCATCAGGGAATTTTAATTCTGACTCCTTTAAGGATGTTTGGACTACGATAAGTATAGGATATCATGCATTTAAATATCAGATGTGTATGAATAATAATCTGAAGTGTGTGTTTTGTGTAGGATCACCACCACTGTGGCCTGTAACATGGATCTGACCAAATATCCCATGGACAAACAGACGTGCACCTTACAACTGGAGAGCTGTAAGAAAACACATGCATTCTCCATCTTTTACTCTGTGGCTCGTTCGACACGGGGCTGAAGTGCTTGAATTAGACTTTTTGAAATTTTAGTCCTGGAAAATCCTTGAAAAAGTCGTTTTTATGAAAAGGTATGGAAAAGCACTTGAGAGTAGAGCCAGACTGATATTATCGGCCAATATTAGGCATTTTCCAAAATATCAGTATCGGCAGTTATAATGGCCGATAAATGAATATTTCAAAAATAAAATAAAAACAGACGAAACACGCTTCAATCATCTCTCCTTGGCCTGTTATATTGAAAATGTATGTTTTTGTTTTTGTTTTTTCCTTTTTTCCCTTTTTTTCTTTTTTTCCCTTTTTTTCCTTTTTTGTCTTTTTTCCTTTTTTTATTTTTTTCCCTTTTTTTCCTTTTTTTTCTTTTTTCCTTTTTTCCTTCCCCCCCCTTTTTTCCCTTTTTTTCTTTTTTCCTTTTTTCCCCTTTTTTCCCTTTTTTCCTTTTTTTTCTTTTTTCCCCTTTTTTCCCTTTTTTTTCTTTTTTTCCGCCTTTTTTACAATTTGCAGTATGATGTTATCTATTGCTAAACTATGGCTCATCATAGACTAGCTAACCACAAAGCTAGCTAACGCCACTATCATCAGTGGGAAGACCGCTAACGCTAACATTAATGAGCTTGGAAACCACAATGAACTTTTTCCGCCTAAATAAAGTAATGATTACTGTATTTATAACTAGCATATCTCTAGTTACAGTCCCCGCATTGTAAAATGTAAGTTATACTTGCGAGGAGTGAACATTTAGACAGAGAAAAAGTATCAAACGTATCTTGTGCAGAAAAGTTAGCTTTTCTTTTACACGTGTGAGAAATCCAACAATATTTAATAAAAATATATATCTGAATATCGGATTTTAAAACCCCAAAATATTTGTATCGGTATCGGCCTCCAAAATCCTTTATCCGTCGAGCTCTACTTGAGAGTATATGTAAAATTAGTGTCTAATTTTATTGATAAAGCAATCTTTTCAATCTATATCATATGGGATATCAGATTGAGAGGCATCTCGCATGGCTTTGAGTGTCATATTGCTCATGAATATTTATATATATGATACAGCTTTAATGTTTCAGGTCAATCGTTTGTTTGATAAGTGAGATCTCTGATTAAAATAGTGCTTAAAGTCCTGGAATTTCATTTCACAGTGTCTGTGCGCAATGAAACGCACAATGCCTCATATACATATTTTATGAGAACATATTGGGGTCGCACAACTATAAAGGTCGCGTCCAAATATGTCTGTATTTTCCATGCACTTAAGGTCATATTATAAACGAATATAAACAGACAGAAGATGCACCTCAGAAGTGCATGCTGCTAGATTTGGGTCAATTTTGCGTCGCTTGAAACCTGATATGCTGTCGTTTGGGCCCTAAAGCTGCTCTCTGTTCTTGCTGACTTTATCTTTCTCTTTATCGCTCCTCCCGGCTGTCGTTCTCTGATCCTCTGGTTCTCTCCAGCTGTCTGTCTCTCTTCCACATCTTGTTTGTGTAAGAGCGCAGGAAGAGGGTTAGAGGAGGTTCTGAAGTCTGTCTCAGAGTCGCCCACAATCCACCGGGTCTTTCTCTAAAGACGCGACAGAAAGCGGCTAGCGTTCGCCCGATTTTAGGAAATGTCTGGGTCGGATCACTCTCCACAAATCAAAAGACAAAACAAAGGTTTCTTAAAGGGATAGTTCACTTTGAAATTAATTTTGATATGTTTTATCTTACCTCAAGGGCATCCAAGATGTAGGTGTCTTTGTTTCCGCAGTATTTTCAATTTTGACATTTTTCAGTCAAAGCGTTCTTGTCAGTCATATAATGGAGGTCTATGGTCACCACCTCGAGAGCATGCACAGAGAAGTCCAAATTAAACATGATTTAATGACTCGTAAATGTAAGTACACATTGATGGCCTAAGACACAAAACAAGCGGTTTATGCGAGAAAACCAACAGTATTTATATCGTTTTTACATATGAACATAATGTGCCGTTCTTGTGCTATTTTGAGTGTATTTTTCATGAAAAGATTATTATTTAAGCACATTTTACACCAAAATCTAAGAGCAATTTTTTTTTTGCAAAATTTTTTTAGATTTTTTTTGCACAATCTTACATATGAACATAATGTGTCGTTTTTATGCAATTTGAGTGTATTTTTCATGAAAAGATTATTATTTATGCACATTTTACACCAAAATCTAAGAGCAATTTTTTTTTTTTTTTTTTTGCAGAAATTCTGATTTTTTTTGCACAATCACATATGAACGTAATGTGCCATTCTTGTGCAATTTTAAGTGTATTTTTCATGAAAAGATTATTATTTATGCACATTTTACACCAAATTCTAAAAGACCAGATTTTTTTTTTGCAGAAATTTTCCAAAGATATTTTTTTGGCACAATCTTACACATGAACATGTTATTCTGCAATTTTTAGTATAATTTTTATGAAAAGATTACATTGTGAGAATTATTTGCAGTCTTTCAAATAAACATTGTTTTTTACAGTTACAGAAAGATTATTGAAACGCATCCGCTAGTGATGGTGGGCACGTTCTCCCTCACCAAAGACAACAAGCTTCGAGACAATCGCGTTTGCTCACCGATCAAATCACGTTTGCTTTGCCTGATGTGTCTAATCCACCCGTTCTTATGCATTCTTATGATTTTTATTTTTGGAAATGTACAGGATTCAGCTTTGTGTCGACCTAGAGCTCGAAGGCATCTGAAATATTTATTTAACGATGACAGGAGCCGAGAGATTCTCCATCTTTGTGTCTGATGGTTTCCTATGGAGACGTGTTGGACTGAGATGATGAAAGTCTCGTCGTGTGGGAATCGCATGCCATGCAAAGTCTTTATTAAAACATGGGTTACTGTACATGTGATGTCTCTTCCTCCGTCATGTGGCCTTGCTGTCATCATGGGAAAACACACATTAATGAACGTCACATGGCAAGAAAACCGATCTTACGGCTGCATATTATCTTATAACTGTGACACAGCGCCACCAAGAGGACACACACTGATATTACACACTGACACATGTGGACATATATGTTTGAAAAATCCGACATAGTCACTTACACGTCAATAAATGATTTCTAATTATTAATAACTGAATATGTGAGTAAATATTAATGCATTCACACCTCAAGCCTGATTTTATGCTCAAATATTTTTTATATACTCTAAAATTAACCTGCACATCTCAAACTCTCTTCTTGTTTATCATAACATCATAAGCAAATATCATCATATAATTTAATTTGGGAGGATATTTGATTTTTATTTGAAAGTTGAAGAAAATTTGATATTTAGTTTGAAATCTTTTACTTTTACTGATCAAAGCATGTGAAACCTGATGCACATTTCATTTATATTTAGAAATAATACCATTTAAAAAGTGTCATTCTTTAAAGAAAGTAATCCTTTTATTCAACAAGGATGCTTTAAATTAATCAAAAACTGAGTTTCAAAAGATCCATTTCAAATAAATGCCGTTCTTTTGATCTTTCTAGAATCAAAGAATCCTGAAAAATAAAATGCATCACAGTTTTCACAAAAATATTTACTATTTTCAATTTTGAAAACAGTCCTTAATGTTTCCTGATCATTAAATTTGATTTGTGAAGGATCATGTGACACTGAAGACTGGAGTAATGATGATAAATTCAGGAATAAATTACACTTTACTGGATATTCACATATTAAACAGATGATTTACATTACAATAATATCTCACAATTTTACTGCATACAGCTTTGACGAGTTTCCAAAAAAAAAAAAAAAAAAAAAAATCACCAGCCATAAATATTTAAATGGCTTTTCTGTGTAATACTTATGATGCAATTCATAAATTATTGTAAACTGTGCATGCAATTATGATGAAGACGTATCTGATTTTCCACATATTTAAAGTGTGATTTGTTCATAATGGTTTGTCCACAGGGGGTTATAATGTCAATGACGTGATGTTTAACTGGGCGCGTGGGAACGAGTCTGTGAGCGGACTGGACACCCTGAGACTGGCCCAGTACACCGTCGAGGACCATTACACCTCCGCGTCTGAGGCCGTCTACGAGACAGGTACACAAGAACACACTTACTGCAGGAAAATATCTGATGAGCAGGCAAATATTATCATTACGTTCTGTCAAGGTTATGAACAAACGTTCTTCCAGTAACGTTAATTAAAACGTTTGTTCATAGTAATCCGGACTTTAAGTTCTCAAAACCTTCTTTATACATTGGAATGTTTAGTTGTGGACATTTTTTAAAACTACTTATCATATGAAAGCTTACAAACTCAGAATTCATCCTGTGAAAACCGTTTTGAAATTGGACGTTGTGTTACCATAGAAACGGTATTTTTTATCAGGCCCCTCCCCTTTTGGGCATCATCTTTCATAATTTATGATCAAAACCTTTTCTAATCTTGACAAAACACATATTGTCAGAAAGGTCTGAGTCTCAAGGTTCCATATTTAGTGACAGAAGTGATATTTGGATAGAAATTTATTATTTTGTTATGGCAGAATGCATACAATTAAATTCAATGGAATTCAATGGCACCCGGTGGCTATTTTTGGTACTACGCCTAAACAAAATCTCATGGGAACTTCAATTTTTTGTGATATCAACTTCAAATTTGGAACACAACTTGGTCAGATATAAAGCTTTCATTTTATAGTAATTTTATAGTAAGACATATTTTGTAAAATATTTATTTTATATTAAAAAATATATATTAATAAATTATATTTGATTCACTATAAATTCTAACTTCTAAATTATGACTTCTAATTCTAATTCTAATTATAATGAGGTTAGGTATAGAAACCTCTCCGATAATCTCTAAATCTCTTATTGATGTTTTGAGCAGGATACTTTTCACTTTAGCGTTGAAGTTTTATATCACTGAGATTGTTTGATTCTCTTCCCAGGAAACTATCCCAGGCTGATCTTTCATTTCGAGCTGAAGAGGAGCATCTTGTACTTCATCCTGGAAACCTACGTTCCCTCCAGCCTGCTGGTGGTTCTGTCCTGGGTCTCCTTCTGGATCAGCCAATCGTCCGTCCCCGCACGCATTTGCATAGGTACAGTCGTGCATTTCACTGTATGATATTTGAACTGGAATAACACGGAACAGTTTGTCCCAGGAAAATTTTTGCTTTGATCACAGGAATAAATTACACTTTACTATATATTCACAGCACTTTTACATTGGAATAATATTTCACAATTTAAATAAATGCAGCATTGATGAGCTTCTTCCAAAAAACTCTTACCGACTTTGAATATTTAAAAGGATTTTCTTTGTAATACTAATGATGCAATTCATACATTATTGTAAATTGTGCATGCAATTATGATGAATATGACAATGAACAATTTGAAATCACTTTTTGAATTTGGAGCTTTCTAGACTGAGAAAAGCCAGAAAATGTATTTTTGGCTTATGTGGATGAAAGACAACAACTCCCAGAATGCACTTTCTTCGCTGCCCTAGGAGGCCACGCCTACACTCTCAGAAAAAAAGGTACAAAGGCTGTCACTGGGACTGTACCTTTTCAAAAGGTACACTTTTGTACCCAAAGGCTGCATATTGGTACCTTAGTGGTACATATTACCACCTAAAATGGACATATTAGTACCTAAAATGTACATATTAGCACCTAAAATGCACATATTAGTACCTAAAACGCACATATTAACACTTAAAATGGATATATTAGCTCCTGAAATGGACATATTAGCACCTAAAATGTACATATCAGCACCTAAAATGTACATATTAGTACCTAAAACGTACATATTAACACTTAAAATGGACATATTAGCTCATGAAATGGACATATTAGCACCTAAAATGTACATATAAACACCTAAAATGTACATATTAGTACCTAAAATGTACATATTAACACCTAAAATGTACATATTACCACCTAAAATGCACATATTAGCTCATGAAATGGACATATTAGCACCTAAAATGTACATATTAACACTTAAATGGATATATTAGCTCCTGAAATGGACATATTAACACCTAAAATGTACATATCAGCACCTAAAATGTACATATTAGCACCTAAAATGTACATATTAGTACCTAAAATGTACATATTAATACCTAAAATGTACATATTACCACCTAAAATGTACATATTAGTACCTAAAATGCACATATTAGCTCATGAAATGTACATATTAACACCTAAAATGTAAATATCAGCACCTAAAATGCACATATTGACACTTAAAATGTACATATTAATACCTAAAATGTACATATTAATACCTAAAATGTACATATAAACACCTAAAATGTACATATTAACACCTAAAATGTACATATTAACACCTAAAATGCACATATTAGCTCATGAAATGTACATATTAACACCTAAAATGTACATATCAGCACCTAAAATGCACATATTGACACTTAAAATGTACATATTAATACCTAAACTGTACATATTAATACCTAAAATGTACATAAAAACACCTAAAATGTACACATTAACACCTAAAATGTACATATTAACACCTAAAATGCACATATTAGCTCATGAAATGTACATATCAGCACCTAAAATGCACATATTGACACTTAAAATGTACATATTAATACCTAAAATGTACATATTAACACCTAAAATGTACATATTAACACCTAAAATGCACATATTAGCTCATGAAATGTACATATCAGCACCTAAAATGCACATATTGACACTTAAAATGTACATATTAATACCTAAAATGTACATATTAATACCTAAAATGTACATATTAGTACCTAAAACATACATATTAACACTTAAAATGGATATATTAGCTCATGAAATGTACATATTAGCACCTGAAATGGACAAAAGTTTACCTTTTGCAAAGGTACAGTCCCAGTGACAGCTTCTGTACCTTTTTTCTGAGAGTGCACCTGTAAATGATTTCTGAAAAACCGTAAATGATCTGAACCGTGAATGTTGTGATCCACTACTAGCTGATGTTCTCGTGTCTCATAAACACTGAGCCGTGTTCAGAGCTGTGTGTGTGTGTGTTACAGGCGTGACCACGGTCCTGACGATGACCACACTGATGATGGGCGCCCGCACGTCTCTGCCCAACGCCAACTGCTTCATCAAGGCCATCGACGTGTACCTGGGCATCTGCTTCAGCTTCATCTTCGGAGCGCTGATCGAGTACGCCGTGGCCCACTTCTGCACGCTGCACCACCCCGACTGCAACAGCGCACTCATGGTGAGAGACCAGCCGAGGACTCATCATCATCATCATCATCATCATACTCATCATCATCATCATCAGTGCTGTTTTCTGTGGTAAGCTGCACTATTATCGAGGCGTCAAAAGTAGGGTGAAATTTTAGCT
This sequence comes from Cyprinella venusta, assembly GCA_038021265.1. NCBI lineage: Eukaryota > Metazoa > Chordata > Actinopteri > Cypriniformes > Leuciscidae > Cyprinella > Cyprinella venusta. The sequence continues at coordinate 37,263,945 of CM075869.1, read as the reverse complement.
GAGGGCTTTGAACGCTGAGCTTCTCACACACTTCCGTCCGCTGATCAATGTAGCCAATCACAGACATATCCGATGAGCACGTGAACACAACGGCCAATCAGAGGTGTTTATGATTCCGCTCAGTGCTCAAAGCCTCACGTTTTCTTAAATTTCAGTCTGACTTGGTACCAAAGCCTGTACACTAGCTCATACTGTGCTTGTGCAAAAGATGTCTGCAGCTGCCACTCATCTCATTATAATATTAGTGAAGTTCACAACGTAATTTCGGGAGGAGTGAACCCATCTAATCCTACAATTAACTGCCTGACCACTGCGGACAGCAAGACAAATACGCTTAACCTGATTAGCTTAAAGATTATATGGGCAAAGGAACTGAATGCATATAATGAATATAGGTTAATTTATCACTTATGTTATGCTAGGTTGCTCACATAGAGCAACAATATAATATATATATATATATATATATGAAGAGTTCAGATGCAAAAGCCTCTAAGTGCCATTTGAAATTTTCTTCTAAAATGATAATTTTTATCAAGCTTGTATATTTAAGTTCAGTAATTTCACTTAAATGGCGATGAAGATTACCTATTAATTGTTATTTAAGTGAAATTACTGAACTTAAATATACAAGTTTGATAAAAATTGTCATTTTAGAAGAAAATTTCAAATGTCATTTAGAGGCTTTTGCATCGGAACTCTTCATATATATATATATATATATATATATATATATATATATGGAATGTAACCAGCTTACATAACCAGAAAGTAAAATGTGACATATGTAACTTTTTTTTGAACAAACGTAATATCTTTATTAATGTTTTTGCTGCAGTTTATGGTTGTTTTATGTTTTTTTAATTATTATTTATGAGCCCCAATTTGTAACAAATGAAATATACATTTATATAAATAGCAACATTTTACATGCTCAAACTTTTTTATTAATCCAAATGATATTACAACACAATAGATTACAAATTATTAACACTTTTCTTTTTTCACATAAAAACTAAACATAAATTAAAAAAATAAATAAATAAAATAATAAAAAAAGCAAAAAATTATCTATACACACACACACACACACACACACATATATATATATATATTTATATATATATATATATATATTAGGGCTGTCAAACGATTAATCGCATCCAAAATAAAAGTTTGTGTTTACATAATATATGTGGGTGCACTGTGTATAATTATTTTAGATATATATATAAAAACACACATGCATGTATATTTAAGAAAAAAAATATCATTTATATATAAAATATTTATATTTATATATAATATAAATTATATATAAATCTATATACAGAATATACATGAAAATATTTCTTAAATATATACAAGCATGTGTCTGTGTTTATATATGAAGAGTTCAGATGCAAAAGCCTCTAAATGCCATTTGAAATTTTCTTCTAAAATGACCATTTTTATCAAGCTTGTATATTTAAGTTCAGTAATTTCACTTAAATGACAATTAATAGGTAATCTTCATTGCAATTTAAGTGAAATTACTGAACTTAAATATACAAGCTTGATAAAAATGATCATTTTAGAAGAAAAATTCAAATGGCACTTAGAGGCTTTTGCATCTGAACTCTTCATATATAAAATAATTATACACAGTGCACCCACATATATTATGTAAACACAAACTTTTATTTTGGATGCGATTAATCGCGATTAATCGTTTTGACAGCCCTAATATATATATATACATATTTTTTTTTTTTTTTTTTTTTTTGCTGATCTGAAAAGTGATTCAATCCATGGCTCAAAAATCGAGTGTTTTCCTCAAAAACTTTAATTTCTTTTTTGACCGAAGAAAGAAAGACGTGAACATCTCGATCTCGGATGACGTGGAGGAGAGTAAATCATCAGGAATTTTAATTCTGAAGTGAACGACTTCATCATCATAATCATTATTCGTTTACATCATCTTCTCATCAAACGTACCATCATACCTGTGGTGGTTTTGAATGCGGCGTTGAGTTTGATGACCGACTCTCTCTGTCCTCCGTCAGTACGGTCATCACATGCACGACTGCGAGGAGGAGATGAACGGCATGCTCACAACCATCGCCAGCAACTCCTCACGGGTGAAGAGACGCAAAGACTCGGTGTCGGCGTCCACCGGTGCTGGAGAACCGGGTCTCGGACCCGCCGGCGAAGACAAGACCCCCGAGGGCCCGCCCGAGCCCTTCAGCCGCTGCGCCAAAAACATGTCCATCGCCCGCAAGATCCTGAGATCCGTCAACTGCTGTCACGTGGAAAACCCACATTACATAGACAACTACTCCCGCTTAACCTTCCCGCTGTCCTTCGTCTTCGTCAATCTGCTCTACTGGACCTACTACCTGTACTTTTAACCATGTTGAGTCATTTCTCTGTGTGTGTGAGTGTGTGTGCAAGACCAAGAGACTCTTCTCCAAGAAAAGGAGTTAAAGTTAAGATCTATCATTTACCGTATCATTTGGAGCTCATATTTTTGTTAAAGGGATACTCCACTATTTTTTTGGAAATAGGCTCATTTGACCACTCCCCCAGAGTTAAATAGTTGGGTTTTACCGTTTTCGAATGTATTCAGCTGATTTTTTTGTTATATTTAGTAGAATATCAGTAACCAGACAGTTTCTGCTCTCATTGACTTCTATAGTATATTTTTTTCCTACTATGGAAGTCAATGAGAGCAGAAACTGTCTGGTTACTGATATTCTTCTAAATATCAGAAAATCGTCTAAATGGATTCAAAAACAGTAAAACTCGACTGTTTAACTCTGAGGGAGTGGTCAAATGAGCCTATTTCCCCCCAAAAAAGTGGAGTATCCCTTTAAATATGATTCGGTAAATCCCTGCACTGCAAAAATGCTTTTCTTAATTAGTATTTTAACTTTAGTCCGAAATATCAAAAAATTATTAAATCAAGAAGCATTTACTAGATTATTAAATTTCCATAAGATATTATGTCTTGTTTTCTGGGGAAATAACAAAAAAATTAAGTGAGTTTTTACTTAAAACTAGTAAAATGATCAGCCAATGGGGTGAGAAAAATAATCCTGTTTCTGTGTGAATTAAGATTATTTTTCTCACCCCATTGGCTGATCATTTTGCAGACATAAGTCGCTTTTTCTCTGTGGGAGATGTCCATCCGCCAATTGTGTGAAGCTTTAACCCCTTAACGCCCGAATTTATATAGCTGTATAAAAAAAATGTTTTATGTGTGTTTTTGCCTTTAAGTAGATGGTAAATAATGTTGAGATTATCAATTTCACTTTTGCACAACAAATAAATTGAAATTTTGGTATGTTGCAAATCTGCAAAAGCGGGCACATGTTGCAAATGTTGCAAATGTTCCTGACCGTGCGTAAACAGGAAATAAGTACATCACTTTGCGGTCCCACTAGAAACAAGTGCTTGCCGAAGGTCCTAGGTCCGTAGCGAATATGCACTGACCGGAATGCAGACGTTATCTCGGCTGGTTGACTGAGTCAAACGGTTTGTTGCATATTTGCGACATTGGGCGTTAAGGGGTTAAAATCCCACGGATGCTTTCGAAAGAGTTGACCTTGTACTGATTATGATGCAGACGCGTAAAATATAAATTATATCCTTATTGTCCCATATATGAATCTCAATAATAGTGGTGTCGGGTCGGACGTTTGGTGATTAAATCCTCTTAAATGGTTGGTTGGCGCAAAAATGAGAATTCTGTCAGTATTTCCTCTCCCTCATGTTGTTCAACCCCGTAAGACCTTCGTTCATCTTCAGAACACAAATTAAGATATTTAAGATATTAAGATTGCTCCTGCATACTAGTCCATAGGCTTCTTGAGGGAATGACTCTTGCTGGCCTCGAAAAGTCATTAAAGACATCGTTAAAATAGTCCAAGTGACTACAGCGGCTCAATCTTAACTTTATCAAACCACGAGAACACTTTTAGTGCGCAAAAAACAACAAAAATAACGACTTTATTTCAACTATTCACTTCCTTCTCTATGGGCCGTTAGCGTAGTGTGATTGCGTAAAGCTACGTCACACGCAGGCTCCCTATTGGCCGACGCTGGTCATGTGTGTGATGCGTGTGACGTACAATAACAGAAGCTTACGCTATTAAACTAGTAACCTGAGAGAGAAATAAACCAATAGTTGAAATAAAGTCGTTGTTTTTTGTGCACAAAAGTGTTCTCGTGGTTTGATAAAGTTAAGATTGAGCCCCTGTAGTCACTTGGACTATTTTAACGATGTCTTTAATGACTTTTCGAGGTCATCAAGAGTCATTCCCTCAAGAAGCCTATGGACTAGTATGCAGGAGCGATCTTAATATCTTAAATATCTTAATTTGTGTTCTGAAGATGAACGAAGGTCTTACGGGGTTGAACAACATGAGGGAGAGGAAATACTGACAGAATTCTCATTTTTGGGTCAACTAATCCTTTAATAACTAGTTTTCTGTGCTTCTGGAGTGTGAGTTACGGTAGTGTGGAAGCCAGTTTGTTTATTGCCTCCATAAATCGTCCGGCCTCGGCCGCGTTCTTGCACATTACAGGATCGATGGATCGCAGGGGCCGTGTAAACTCTTTATTCGGCTCGCTTTAATGATTCATGCTTTGAACCAGAGGTGTTTGTGGACCAGACCCAGGCGTAATCGCACTACATGTGGTGACTGATGCTCGTTACGCACTGGACGAAACACTTCGGCTTATGAAGATCTAAACTGATGTAATTGATGCTTATGAAGGTAAAATAAGCACAGGCAGCACAAACAAGCCACACGACCGGATCTGGGGCTCTTCTATGCTGTGATTGCTCACCTTTTGACTTTTTATTAGCATTTGATGTCATAACGGCCAGATGAATGAATGAATTTTCCTCTCTGGACCTCGTTTAGGTCTCTGAAAACTGTTTGGATCCGCTGGTTTTGTGAGTTATGGCTTCCTATAGATGTTCTGGCCTGCAGTCGGATCCTTCATTTCACGCCGAATGCCTTCCGTTCAGTTTCAAACTTTACAAAGTGCTTGATTTTCTATTTAATGCATGTTTCTGTAGCACTCTAGGGTGATTTTACGTGAAAATATTACATTATTATTATTATTATGACATTTATGGGACTTTTTCTGTGTTGATTCATGAGAATTAATGCAATAAGTTGATTATGCATATCTGGGTTATTATATTTCGAACCGTAAAAGGTTTTCAGTACTTATGAATAAATGTGAACTGGAAAAAAAAACTAATAATAAAGGCAACTTTCTCATATTGATTTAGTTTGACGTAATGTACTAAAAAATGGTAACACTTTACAATAAGGTTCATTAGTTAACATTAGTTTAACAATACTTCTATAGCATTTATTCGCCTTAGGTAATATTAATTTCAACATTATTACAATTACAAAGGTTGTATTTGTTAATATTAGTTAATGCACTGTGAACTTACATGAACAAACAATGATCAGCTGTATTTTTATTAACTAATATTAACAAGATTAAAAAATACAGTAACAAATGGTTAATTCATGCACTTAACATAAAAAATCCTGGGTTGTTTTAACCCAATTTTGGGTCAAATATGGACAAACTCAAACATCGGGTTAAAAATGTAATTTAAAAATGCAACCAAATGACTGGGTTTGTCCATATTTGACCAAAACTTGGGTTAAAGCAGCATTTTTTAGAGTGTGTTTAGTAAACACATTAACTATTGAACCTTCTTATAAAATGTCACCAAAAAAACTATGTAGACACAAAAAAGCAAAATTACTAAAACATGAAAATAATTTAAAAAAAAAACAACAAATTATAACATTGATGCATATCCCAAATTCACAGGAAAGAAATTATTTTGTGATTCCCGTTGTAAGACACTTTCACAAACTTTATTTTGATTTTATTAGCATCCTTGCAAGGTGAGATTATATTTGCACCAATATTAGTAAGCATCTTAACACAATCCATGTGAAATCTTCATGCATGTCTAATAATAATTCATCTCTGTTCCAGCAAATAGTGCCAAACAAGTAAGCCAAAGAGTTCATAAGTCTATAAATCCATCTAAAACATGACAATAACCCGTTTCTTTAGCTCCTCTATTCAAATTATAACCTGCAAACTGACCCGTATTCAATTGCAAGGCTGTGCACGCCTGTTCCCATTATTATATAGGTCCACCATAATCATCACTTTATCAATCATAATGATGTCACAGTGAATTTGAGTGTTTGAGGATGCGGATTGCTGTCTGAAGCCCTGATGATTATATGTGTGTATTAATGCAACATTGACATATACAAGTGAAACTCGAAAAATTAGAATATTGTGAAAAGGTTTTCATATCTGTAAGCCATAATCATCAACATTATAACAAATAAAGGCTTGAAATATCTCACTTTGCATGTAATGAGTCTATATAATATATTAGTTTCAGCTTTTAAGTTGAATTACTGAAATAAATGAAGTTTTGCACCATATTCAGATTTTTCGAGTTTCACCTGTAGGGATGAGGAGCGACTGTAAATACTGCATGTTTACTTGATGTTTACTTAATATTGACTCTACAAATATTTATTCAAATAAAAAAGACAAACAAGAATTCACGAGTGATATTTTTTTTTCCTGAATATGAGTTAATGAGTGTTTACTTGCAAAACGCCAGATGGTTGAGAAAAGTGCTTTGTGCAAATATACATGATAGGACACTTTGACAAATTTTGTGAATGTTTGTTCAAAAAAGAAAGTTAGACACCATTGGCTGGATTTTACAAATGTGCATTTCAAATGACAAAAATTTGTTTTTTTTGAGTTTTACTTGCTTCCAAAAGTTGAGGTAACTTATTTAATTGTGTCAATTCATATGTTTAATATTGAATACAAAAAAAACTGTGTGTATGATGTTCTCAAAACGAACTGTAGAGATGACACACTCAAATGTATTTCTAGGGGGAGAAGAAATAGAAGTTGTGAAGGAGTTTACATATCTTGGAGTCACTCTAGATTCTACTCTCACTTTTAGAAGCCACGTAAAAAAGTTGTCCAATATTATTAAATTTAATCTAAACAATTTTAGGAATATCAGGCCCTTCTTGACAGTAGGTGCTGCGAGGTTGTATTTATTTTCAATGATTTTTTCACATATGCAGTATTGTTTCAGTAGTTGGTCATTTACGAATAACTCAATACTTCAGCCAATAGAAACTCTGTACAAGAAGGCGATAAAAGTATTTGATAAAAAACCCCTGTCATTTCACCACTGTAAAATAATTAAAAAGCATAATCTATTGAGTTTTGAAAATTTTAAAAATTTAAATTATGCATGCTTTGTTTATAAAGTCTGGCATGGCCTTGCACCACCACCATTGAATGAGTTTATTAAACAGAGGATAGATTGTGGTATTGGTACCAGGTCTGTCAGTAGAGGGGACTGGGAAGTACCAAATAGGCGAACATCTTTTGGCCAGAAAGTCTTATCAGTGATAGGGAGTAAATATTTTAATAGTTTGCCGCAGTCAATACGACAATGTTCTTCTTATCACTCCTTTAAGGAACATCTTAAGAAGTGGCTTATGAAAAATCAAGTGTGTAATCATTTTACTTAGTAAATTGTTATGTGTTTTTTATGTATTGTGTTTTAGTGGCGTCTTGTACTGAGTTGTCTGTTGTTGTACCTGCCTAGGGACTACGGACGTAAATTAGCAATTTGCTATAATCCGGCTTGTTTACATTTTGTACTTTGTACTTATGTTCATTAACATGCATTGTCCCTATTAAATAAATAAAAATGAAATGAAATGAAATGTATATGTGGATAAACACGTTTATTTTCCTAAAATTTAAAGTGCACATGCATGGAAATTCTCAAAACTGTTCAATCTTCACATCGTGCGTCACTCGTGCACAACAAAAAAGCAATTTCTCATTTCTTTGAACAAGTTGCAAATGCTTTGGTACTTCCATGCAAATTATTATGTTCAATTCTGTATTATAATGCATTATAATTAGGGCTGTGCAAAAGTTAATTGCGATTAATCGCATCCAAAATAAAAGTCTGTGTTTACATAATATATTTGTGTGTGCTGTATATAATTATTTTGTATATATAAATACACACACATGCATGTATATATTTAAGAAAATGTGTTATTCATATATAAAATATTTATATTTATATAATATAGATTATGTATTTATATATATATATATATATATACAGAATTTAAGCGCAAATAATTCTTAAAAATATACATGCATGCATAGGTATTTATATATACAAAATAATTATATACAGCACACACAAATATATTATGTAAACACAGACTTTTATTTTGGATGCGATTAATCGCAATTAACTTTTGCACAGCCCTAATTATAATGGATCTAAATTGTATTAATCTGTTTCTGAGTTTGATAAAGACAGATGTGTGCAGTGCAGTGTGTGTGTGTGTGTGTGTGTGTGTGTGTGTGTGTGTGTGTGTGTGTGTGTCTCAGGCTGATGGAGATCCTGATCACCCTGTCAAGGTTTTAGTTTCATGATCTCTTACTAATACTGATCATTCCCGCCTGTATCCAGCAGGTGGCGCCGTCCACTCATGATCAACATCACGACTCCTCAGGCTTTAGCGTAATGCGATTATGAAATATGACACACACACACACACACACACACACACACACTGCAGTCTCTCACACCATGAGAATCGCCACTGAAAACATCTTTAAGCTGCTTACATTCCCAAACTCTGTGTTTGAGTTATTTGACACTGTGTGTGTGTGTGTGTGTGTGTGTGTGTGTGTGTGTGGATTAGACCGTGAGCCGCAGGTTACGCTCACAGTTACGTGTGTTTGTGGATCCTGAAGGCCTTTGTGTGAATGATTGTTGTTCAGATCCTCTTCAAACAGCCTGTACGTGTTTCATAGATGATCATGAGAACAAAAGGATAAAAAGGTGCCTCATTTAGTATGCGCAGTTCCATGAATATGCAAATGAGCCCCGCCTCCACTCTCTCCACTGGTTGACGATCACACGTTTGATCTGATTGGTTACAAGGTGATTTGTGATGTCAGAAACACCAGCGATTTCAGAGCGTGTTTTTGTGACTGTCTTTGGTTCTTTTGGTTTGCTGTCAACATGGTGTGTGTTAAAGTGTATTATACACACTTAAACAACATTAAAGGCTTGACTTTAAATTCAAAACAAAGTTTGTGCTATTTCACCCTTAATGTTCATAACGTCAGTCTCCAGTGCTGTGTTAAACATCATAAGGATGCTCCCTATGTAGGCA